>CM052190.1:10714300-10753000 GCA_028455805.1 Lasioglossum figueresi | reverse complement strand
TAAAAGTATTCTTATATATAGCAATATTAACCACTGAAACTCCAATGTGGTTCTGACGCATCACTAAAAGTTGCTGTACTATTATTCAACATATTCTTCGCATTATTAACTCTTAGCACTCGAATGCCAACTGTGAGGCGCCACTAAAAGTTGCTGTACTATTATTCAAATTATCCTTAGCATTATATATATTAACCCACAGCACTCAAATGGCGGCTCTGACGCAGCACTAAAAGTTGCTGTACCACTATTAAAAATATTATTGGCATTATTAACCCTTAACCCACGAATGGTATCCCTGAGGCGCCACTAAAAGTTGCTGTACTATTATTCAAAATATTCTTAGCATTATTAACTCTTAGCACTCGAATGACAGCTCTGACGCACCACTAAAAGTTGCTGTACTATTATTCAAAATATTCTTGGCATTATTAATCCTTAGCACTCGAATGGTAATTCTGAGGCGCCACTAAAAGTTGCTGTACTATTATTCAAAATATTCTTGGCATTATTAACCCTCAGCATTCGAATGGTATCTCTGAGGCGCCAATAAAAGTTGCTGTTCTATTATTTAGAATATTCTTGGCATTATTAACCCTTAGCACTCGAATGGCGGCACTGACGCATCACTAAAAGTTGCTTTACTATAACTCAAAACATCATTAGCGTTATTAACACTTAGGATTCGAACGGTATCTCTGAGGCGCCACTAAAAGTTGCTGTACTATTATTCAAAATATTCTTAGCATTATTAACCCTTAGCACTCGAATGGTATCCCTGAGTTGCCAATAAAAGTTGCTGTTCTATTATTTAGAATATTCTTGGCATTATTAACCCTTAGCATTCGAATGGTATCTCTGAGGTGCCACTAAAAGTTTCTGTACTATTATTCAAAATATTCTTAGCATTATTAACCCTTAGCACTCGAATGGCGGCTCTGACGCATCACTAAAAGTTGCTGTATTATTGTTCAAAATATTCTTAGCATTATTAACCCTTAGCACTCGAATGGTATCTCTGAAGCGCCAATCAAAGTTGCTGTACTATTATTCAAAATATCCTTATCATTATTAACCCTTAGCATTCGAATGGCGTCTCTGGCGCACCATTAAAAGATGCTATACTATTATTCAACATATTCTTAGCATTATTAACCCTTAGCACTCGAATGGTATCTCTGAAGCGCCAATAAAAGTTGCTGTACTATTATAAATAAATATATAATAAATTGCTGTACCATTATTTAAAATATTGTTTAGACTTTTAAATATATCAGTATCTAATCATTTACTAAACATTTAGGTATTGTATGAGGTATTTATACCAATATTTCATATACATAAAATTTCAAAAATCATGGGGAATGGAAATATTAGGTTGATGAATATAAAATGTCCGATTTTAGAATACGACTCTTATTATTCGTTTCGATCAAGAAATGCTGTTACAGTCTATAGGTTTATTACATAAAACTATACCTTAACAGTAAAAAACGTACCACGATTGGTTCCAGATTTTTTAATTTCGTGATTAATGAAATTGTAAATATGCTTTCATAAGAAATGATGTAATAAATATCTTTATTAGAGCATATAAGTTACTTCATTATAACATTTTTGGGACACGTCGTTGACTAAATATTACGCAAAACTATTGAAATGAACTATGATTTTCCACTTCATTCTCCACGCATTTATTCGATCAAGTTCGTCAGCTGATTTTGCAGTGATCTTTATCAGATTCGGCATAGTTATCCGAATTGAGATGCTCCAATTAATTGCAACGTTGTCCACCACCGGTGGCCTCTGCATTACCGAGGAAAGTTACGGTACCGGTCGCCAGTGACCGGCACATCAATCAACATTCTAATTAGTATATAACCAAGGCCAACGGAATACTGAATTGAATGTTGCTTGCAAGGGCAAGGTACATCGAGTGAACGCCGCTATTAAACGCAACGTATCCGTCGCAGTGACAACTGAATAGCGAGACATACAGTTCATTTACAGTTTTCAACTAAAGTCAATCAATTATGCATTGGTTTAACTAATTATACAAAATTATAAAATGTTCGTCGATGCTTTTATTTCAAATATAATGGAACCTTTGATGCAGAGAAGATACTTTCCTTTGATTCGAGCGAAATAGTTTATAAAAATCTCCTTTCGCGTAAACAACTTTAGTCTACTAATTAGCGTTTGCTGCGTGCGCGGGAACCAGTTTTATTTTACGATACACGTGGCGTTGAATACGAAACGTGTCGAAACGGTGTCGCTCCGTCAAGATTTCGTAACAAAAACACGCGTAAAATATATAAATACCGAAGAAAGTGACCGTGAGTGTATGTTCGATCGTATTCAAATTAAAATTTGATTCACATCCGTTTTCACTGCTCCGGGTTTAACGACTCCGATTCGCTCGAGGTTCTCGGAACGTGTTAATCAAAGTTCGCCGCAAGATGACCATCATTTGAATAGATCAAGCAAGACTGTTCGACGAGAACGTTATCGCGATCAATGTTCTTCGCTGATTCCGTTTTCCAAAATAATAGTTTGAGTAGTAGTTTCTTGATCCCTGAGATCATTTAAAGTAACATTTGCAATGAAACAAACTATTGAGAGCAGACCGTGACAAATACATTTACAATAATTTTTATTTTATTTCTGAGATTATCAAACTATTAATAAATAGTACATTAATCTTTGTTTGTTGTTGTTCATTTAATGCGTTCTCGTGTTCGAACAAATTTCAATATTGTGAAAGGTTTCGAGTTGAATGATTTATTGCCATATTTAGAATCTAAATGCACAAAAAGTTTATTTTGAATAGCTACAAAACGCAACTCATCGACAACCATCAACCCTTGCACGGTAGTTAAAATGTAGCGAATATTTGCAAATATTGTTTCTTACATCAACAACAGTACTGGAAATAACATACCACCATTATCAATTTGTTAGTCTTTATGAGCGTTTTAGAATTACCATTACGTTTTACAAATTCCCGAAGTTTTCGTTCGTTGAAATTTTCTATCCGACAGGGAAGAAAAGTTTGTACAAACGTGCTTCGAAAAACTTTCAGAAGGCAATACGCCTTTTGAGAAAGAATAAGAAAGTTTTCTGGTAAAGTTGTCGCATGTTACTTCTAGTTTTAATAAAGAATGTATTAATGCTTAAGTATATTAATCTTCTGCTTGTTTTTCTGTTGCAGGTAAGTTCGAAGTTCCTCGACTTCCTTCCAAGGGTATATTGCTCATAATAATTAATTATCAGAACTTCTGTCATTCCTCTGACGCGAGCTTGGTGAGTTGTATAAGAATGGGAAGAAATATCGACGTTGAGAGGTCATGGAGACAATGACTTTTCATTGCATTTATGGAACATTGTTATTGTAGCTCGTAGTTCGAACGCGTCGTTGTTCTCGCGGCTTTTCTTTTACAGCGCGCACAGAAATTAGTGCATATATTAAAATATTAATCTTGAAGAATTATGTACTTTTATACATTGTACAATTCACACACATATAATGTGAATATTCATGATCTTTGACGATTGCGACACGGATTAGAGTACGGATTAGAGTCATTTTAATCAGGAAAGTGCGACGAAGTGTTGATAAAAGTTTTACAAAAAAAATTCATTAGAAACAAAAAAAGTTTCAGGAAACTTCTGTGAGATTTATTATCAATAACTGAGATCGCGCATGGGTTTTTTAACCATTGTACCTGAATATTTTCTTCCATAGAATGACAAGAGTAATGCAACTGTACTACACTAAGAAAATATACATTTCCATTAAAATAAATAATGCATGATTGCACTTATGAAAAAATATGGTTCTACGAATGTAGTACTCTCCGAACTATCCATATTTCTCCTTTGACATTTTTCTGTAATTACACTGATAACAGAGTTATGGCTTGAAACAATTAAGTGAACCTCCATACATATTATTTACAAAATGACTAAGTCGATAAATGCATTCGTGTTATTATTATGAGATAATGTAAAATAGTCGCTTTCAGTGCTCCGTAAAATTAGCGTTAAGGGAACCTTACACTTTCTCTGAAAATTTCAGAGGAAAATTCGAAATACTTTCGAAATTATAAACGATTATATAATTATATATAATTATGTTATATAGAACGTAAGTAGATTTTATATGTGAAAATTCGTTCGTCAGAACTTTAAACGCGTTTTTCTCAAAACAACGTTCTTCTAATCGGCGTGCATGATAACTTAAAAACCGTTTGACCGATCGGTCTGAAATTTTAATATGTTCTTCTGCACAACAATATAGCCTCAGTATAAAGTAGAATAAATAAGATTGATTAATTTTTTCCTCAATTTTATGTTTTTTTACGAAGAAAATGCTATTTTGGAGACCATCAACTTTGGAGGTCCACCATTTTGTGAATTTTTGCTCGAACAAAATAACCGTAGTCTATACTGGGGCCATAGTCATACTTTTTCTGAGGACAATATTTCTTTTCAAACTCTCCAGTGAGCCGCCATTTTTAAAATGACTTCTACGAAGCTACAAAAAAACCCTATAAAAAATCATTTACAAAAGTATATAAAAAAATTTTCTTGTATTTGAAGACTTAAGATACACGTCAAAAAAATTACGGACTCAACAAATGTTTTTTCATTACTTTATCATGAAAATTATTCAAATTTTCGACCGAGAAAGCGTAAGGTCTCCTTAAAAAGTTCTGAGGTAGATACGTCATAATGCGTCGAGCGTTTCGCGGGCTTTTTCGCGTTTCGCATTTGTGCGCTCCAACGACGTGCGAGGAGGCGGTAAGGTCGACTGTGTTTTAGAACGTTAGGTTACCTCACGAACGGAGTATCCTATCTACCTCTGATCTTGGTGAATTAGTAATGTTTCAAACATCGCATTACACCGTCCAAAACTTTTCGACCAGGGAATAGCTGACTGTTTATAGACCTTGCTATCGAATCCGCTAAGACCAGGAGTCGGATCAAATTTTCAATTAATCGTGGGTTTAGCATAATTTCGATTATAATGCAATTACTAGACTTATTACTAGGATCTTTTGCATTTATGGCTTTGTAAATTTTCAAAAAATCCTAAATGGTGAATTAATAATGTTTCGATGTGGTCGAAGAAACGCTCAAACATCGCATTACACCGTCCAAAACTTTTCGACCGGGGAATAGCTGTCTGTTTAGAGACCTTGCTATCGAATCCGCTAAGACCAGGAGTCGGATCAATTTTTCAATTAATCGTGGAATACAGCAGAATTTCGATTATAATACTATTACTAGACTCATTACTAGGATTTTTTTGCATTTATGGGTTATGTAAATTTTCTAAAAATCCTACAGCCTAACGTTTGACAGAATACAATTTTTATTTGCTTCAGACCTACAAAGGCTTCTACCGCTGCAGATTTTATCCGATTCCACTTTCTTAATACTAAACCTACCATCACCGGTCAAAATGACTGGTTCCAGATTTTTTATATTACATTTATTAATATAATAAAAATGATTTCATAAGAAATTAAAGTCTAAATAAAATCAATCTTGTTATTTTTATAAGGGAGCACGTACGAGTTACTTTTAAGGCTAGTTAGGTTTAGCGGTAAAATTCGTCTAGGAAAATTTAAAATTACATAAACCCAGTCTAACAATTATTACTTAGTTATTTTCAGTGCTGAGCTACATTCTGAATGAGTTACAATGGTAATCGTAATTTCATGGTTATTAATACATGATTTATATGTGCCTCAGACCTGCAAAAACTACGACCACTGAAAATATTATCTGATTCCAGTTTTTTTAACTCTAAACCTACCATCACCGGTCAAAATGACTGGTTCCAGATTTTCTATTTTACAATTACTGATATAATATAAATAATTTCATAGGAAATGAATGTCTAAATAAAATCAATCTTATTATTTTTATAAAATAATAAGTATAAGAATTACTTTTGAGGCTAGTTTGGTATACTGGCAAAATTCGTATAGAAAATTTTCAAATTGGATAAACCTAGTGTAACAATTATTACTTAGTTTCAGTGCTGAACTACATTCTGAATGAGTTATAATGGTAATCGTAATTTCATGATTATTCATACATTTAGTTCCTACAACTTGCTACCTTAATCCATCGAACATGACTAATTGGTTCTGGCATGCTTCCTGTTTTTAAGCAATACTGTGGAAAAATATTGTTACTGAACATTAACACAGAAGTTCGAAACCTGCAACAGTAATAAATTGTAAGACAGTTGGACTACTTTCAATAACAATATCCACGAATTCTTGATAGGACTCGGACCATGATTTAAAAGCTTGTCTCGCTTGAGATCAGAAACTTTGTATTCTCAACTAATTTTACACGGTTTCAGTAGTGCGTTTCGTATTTCGATCATGTTGAAGTAACATCTTCTTCAGCCACTGGCATACTTTCAATAACTTCGAGTAAATGATGTTCCAAAATATCTCTTTGGTCGTACCGATGCACACTACCTGCTATGCGATGCGATGTACCATGATTTTGCTTAATTGTTTATTTGACCAACCAAATAACTTGCACTATTTTTATTTCTGAATACAAATCTTCACTATTTTTTGGGAAACCTACCGCTGTCGGTCAAATGACCGATTTTACATTTGTCATCTCACAGTTATTGCAATTATGAACTTGCTTACATGGAGAAGTTGATTCGATAAATTTCTTTATCCAATCACATATTGTAATAAAAATGGCACAGAATCTATATAAATAGAGTCTTGTCATTTTTGTAAGCTGAGATATTTTAATCGCTTTTGGTGCTCAGTAGGTTTAATGTTAATTATTACGACGAGATATTTAATTAAGAGTAAATTTTTACATGAAATTATTGAAAATGAGGTTGGATAAAAAGATAATTATGTTATTTTCATTTGATTAACATCATTACAAAAAGAAATGCATGGCTATTCAAATCCAGTTTCTCATAATTGATGCAGTACATCTTTATTTTGTATAGGGGGTCTGAAATATCGACCATTTTTTTCTGTCATTACCGTACAAATTTAATTAGTCAACTACACAATCACGAAACATGGTAACGTAAGAATTTAATGTGTGTTGTAAGTGCATCCATGTAATACCTGAAATGAATCTCACTTATCAAAAACAAAGTAAAACGGCAGTTGGAATGAAATGAAAAGAGGGGACTTAAGAATGTTCAAGGGAAATTACCACCGGTAAAAAGAACGATAAGGTAATGAATGGAATCGCGGTGACCTGGAGATACTGTTTCTCAGAATTATTGCAAGGATGAAAAAGTCGAATCATAACAAGATGGTCGCGTCGAGGTCATCTGGTTGTTGTTGACACACTGAACTATTGAATTATCAATCGATTTGCAGTGTATCCAATCGTGCAAACAATTGATCCAGATACTAAAAAAATATCTGTAACCCGAGAAAGAACATAAGAACAAGTATAAATGTATGTGTATGCTAATAATAAAAAATAAACTAGAATACTTATTATACAAGAATAAAGAACAGCTTGAAATAATGATTTCATTTTTTGAGAATAGTGCTTTCAGTTATTAAAATTTTTCCTATTTTCATATTTTATACACAATGTTTGCTCGAGTATGCTCAGTGTCCATGAGTTGGCTGCATTGTATGCAAATATACATATATGTATTTATAGTATTCTCTTCAGTTGCTATTATTATCTCTTGTTGGAATTAATCTTTGATAATACTATCTATTTTGACACATCTATTTCTGTTTCGAATTTTTTACGAATTCTGAGTGATTACCTGTACTGAATTTATTGTTCTGCAGATATTTAACATTTTCTTTGCTAACGCTTGAACACGTGTTACAACTTAAGACATTTTTTTCCCGATAAATCAAGATATTTATTATCGTCTGTGCCGGAACGTGTAATTAGTTTTTTTAATTTTTTAATTAACCCAACAAACTGTACAGAAACAAACTTAATATAAAATTGCTACATGCCCGATTGATATACAGACGAAAAAGTAAATAAACGAATCACAAAGAAAAAATATATATAATAAAATGAGACGTACCATATCTTTTAAAAAAAATTCATGAAAATGTTATTTTCCTCACGAAATACGAACAAAATGTAAATGTAAATTCTTCATTATGAGTGGTAGTATGAATAATAAAGTTTACAACATTACTTTGACATTCTTTACATTTCAGTGTACGTTTCGGAATATGTTGTGTTATCACGTGTAGCTCTAGATCACCCACGTGGAAAGGTGGCCAATTTCGTTATGAATGTAATTAATACACAGCGGATCTTTACGCAAAATAAAAATTTTTCACGCGAATTACAACAAATAGAAATTTATCTCCTGTCTTAATATGTTTAACAGGTTGAAAATAATATGAGAGTATCATTAAATTTTTCTAATATTTTTACCGTTTTAAATTACACCTACTTATTTTTCCCGTAAACGCATAAAATCCGCTGTCTAGTAATTAAGCAATTATAATTATGTAATTGTACTAACCATTTAAACCCATAATTTTGAGAGTATCTTTAAATTTTTTAAATATATTTACCGTTTCAAATTACACCTACCAATTTTTCCCTTAAACGCATAAAATCCGCTGTGTAGTAATTAAGCAATTATAATTAAGTAATTGTAATAACCATTTGAACCCATAATTTTGACAGTGTTAAATCTCGTAATTATTCTGGTTTTTATTATTATTTTATAGTCGCATGAAATATGCAATATCGCGGCGCGGCGCGGCGTGATCATTGAAATCGTCGTGATCCTCGAAGACCGACGATCATTCTGTCATTTCGTTACGCAACGGGTGAATGCCAATGCATTAATGTGCCATTAATGACTTCCTCGTGTCTAATTGCAAGCAACGAGACACCGGCGTGCTTTAATCCTGGCGCTTTCGTTTCCTCGTGGTCACGTTCACGTGCTGGTTTTTCTCCGTAGAATGTTACGACAAGAAAATTTAATTGATAATAATAATCTTGTTATACGCGAGAGCGATTCGATAGTCTATTCTCTTGAATTCATCGGAAAGTGACGTTCCCAGGCGCCTCGAATAATTATGTACAGGGTGCATAAAGAGTAATGGTCTTCTGTCCTGGGGATGAATCTACAACCCTTGTTCGGTGGACATTTGTAAAAGAAACTTGCCATAAAATTGTTCATACGAAAGAACAGTGTTGTTAAAGTTTGTTCTTACATCAACACTACTCGTCGAGTAGTGACATATGTCGCAAACAATTATCGAAACATAGACTGTTAAAGTTTTTGTTGTAATGTTAAACTATCTCTCTCCTCGATCAGTAGAAGGTGTTAATGTAAAAAAGAAATTTGAGTTTCTTTTACAAATGTCCACCGATCCAGAATTGCAGATTCGCCCATAGAACAAGAAAAAGATTCATCCCTGGAAAAATGTATTCTTACCGGTTTTTACCGTAAAACTTTAAAAAATGTGAGGTGTGCTATCTTCTTGCCTGTAAGACTTGTGGGTCGCCAATAAATAGACTCCTGATCTTACGCATTCATAACAAAAATGAGCAAGTGCACTGTAAAACAGTGAAAATATTCAAAGACTTTGAGAGTGTTAATATATTATTTTCACCACATTACAATTATTAACGAAGAATGTAAATTTATATGTAGCTCCTGCGTCTTGCAATTGATGCACAAACTTTTTATTTTGCATAAACATCCGGAGCCCACTAATGACTAACGTGTAACTAAGAAAGTATTTCCGCGTTTCGCAGGATTTTTCGCTTAAATCTCTGTAGGATTTGAAACGCTGTTGTAACGATCCTATTCGCGGTAGAAAATCATGCTCCGTGGCATCAAGCAACGCGCATCCTCGAACAGGAAGAGATTCGAATGAAAAGGCGTCGGTCGTGGAGCGTGGTCACAGCGCGCAAAGAACGGAATTCTGCGACATTTAAGCGAGACTGAATAAATTTCGGCCTTCTCTAGAAAGGGACGTGTGTTGTTCAATTTTGAAATACTGGAGAGAAGCACAACAGCCGTATGTAGGACGTGCACGCTGTACGTTACACATGTCGCAAGAAAACAGAGTCATTGGCGTGACATATGAGACGATATCGAGACGGGAATACCTGATAGAAATGTAGCCCGCTTCTTTTAGACACGCCGCTACCCTTCAAAGGATACCCATTCCAATATCCTCCGGTCTGACAAACACGTGCAATGGCGAACCTCGAAACAAAGAAAATAAATATACCTACCTGTAATCTCAAACGATAATAAAATCACCAACCGATGATTAAGAGGGTAGACTAACGTTTCCAGGATTACAAGGGTGCGTGGATTCGCGTTCTCATTTCTCCATAATACAAAAATGGGGTTTTCCAGTAGTCAAATGCGCTAGATAAAACATCAATTTAGCACGCAATCGCCCTTAAAAGCCCTATTTTTACGTTTACGGGCGTAATTTGCATTATTCGCCAACGTAATTTGCATTATTTCGAAACATACAACTGCGCATGTAGCTACTTTCATAAAGCTGCGACAGCTACATGCTACCGAATAATGCAAATTACGCCTCGTAAACGTTAAAAATAGGACTTTTGAGAGCGATCGCGGGCTCGATTGATCTTCTATCTAGCGCTTTTGACTACTGAAAAGCCCCGTTTTTGCATCATTGAGAAATGAGAACGCGCATCCCTTACAATCCTGAAAATGAGTATACCCCCGTAACACTTTGCCCGCTGGAAGCCTATTACTAGATTGCGGATCTTTATGCATTTATGAAGGAATTAGTTGGACGAAATATAAAACAGTAATAGATTAGAAAAATTTAAGAAAATATTATAATATTGTTTTTAACGCAACGAAGTCATTAAGGGATGAAATCAATTTTTATTTTATTCCCGTTTCCCACAATCAATGCAGAATATTTTTATTTTTCATAAAGATCCACAGTCTACCTATTACATATGTACAAAATTGATTCGCAGGCTTCGTGGTTTTTTTTTTGTTTATTTACAAACTCCAGAACAATCTATCATTTTCTGTGCATTTACTTCGTCTTACTCGTCACTACGTCACACGAAATCGAGTACACTCAACCACTTGCCTTACTGTTTTTTATGTTACAGCTGCAGCGATTGATATTTCTTTATCGTTCATAATTTCCTATAACAAGCAAACGATTTATCGATTCAGAGTCACCAGATTAAGACTTGTGTCCATGTCCTGGCAGAGAGAAAGGGTAACTTTTTCTCCTCACACAAATCGTGCTCCCTCATCTAACGACTCTGCTTCTATTGCACGTAACTGTCACTGAAAATGTTTATTTCGTATATGGATCTGCAGTTTAATAATTAGAATAACAGTAAATTAGAATTGTCAAGAGTAACCTTTTTATCTGAATGTATGTTATATGTGTTGGTTTTCTTTAAGCAAAGTAAACATTTTCTGTATTCGCTTCAAGAAGCCACACAGCAATTTCTTTCCCCTTTTAATCATTTTAGTAGATGAAAACTAATATATTGACATTCGAAAATTTTGTTGATCACTGTTTTATATAAATTGAAATTCTTCTCGATCGAAATTGTAATATATATTAAAATTTGGTGTTTTCGGCGCACGGTTCGTTCATTAATTGTTAACTGTTTTGTATACTTCCCGATTTTTCTCAGAAATGTATAAAGTGCTCCTCCAGCTGGCCAGAGATTGAAACCTTCAATCCAATCGGCAAATTGATTTAATTACTCGCGTCGATGTACCATAAAATTATTTTTCATCGTCTTATGCTAGGAAGCTAATCATTACGCAAAAGTAAGTAGAGGATGCAGGGAAAAAGAGGAATGAAAAATTCAATCCGAATGCCATCGAGCACACGAGTTATTGAGGAGACCTTGGTTAACTTGTCTTGCTTATCGTCACCTATCATCGTTCGATTATTCTACTTATCGTAAGCACCGACGTGTGCGTAACAGAGAAGCTTTTGAATTCGATTTCGTCGAAAACGGAGCTTCGTGCGAACAACTCCCATTTTATTCCGTTCAGTGGATCGCCATTTTGACGGCCCACGGTGGAACGACTGACACAACGACGGGCTTAAGCATTTCGAAAAATGTTCGAATAATAAATACATTATTAACTAGTAATTTATTTTTTCTTACTATATGTATTTAGATATTGTATTGTTATGCCATTACAAAATACTTCTACTGTTTGCATGAATAGACGAATACTTTGGCATTTTGTATTTAAAATAATTTATGGAAAATTTTAATACTACACGGGCAGCTATAATAATTAAAATTTTATTCACAGCTGTATTTACCGAAAACTCAGTATTTTACCCAAAATTCAAAACTCGATGTAAAAATAATTTAGTTTTTATTAAACTATGGTACTGTAAAAACAAATATCTTTATTCACATTCCACCGCGCGATTAAATACAATTTTCGATTTTATGGAAACATTGTTTTCGGACGAAGTTACGTTATTTTAGGGATTCAAGGCCAGATTTTAAGGTCACCGTGTTTCTTTTTGCAAACGAAACATCTTTCTGCCGTCCAAGAAAATAGGCGTTCCATTACGCTTTGGTCACAACTTCGGTAACACACTGTATGCATGCACCGTGGTTTGCGTCGCGCTTGACCTTTGACTTCTTTTTTGCGATTATGCGACTGCATTGACGGAAGTTGCGGCAATCGCTTCACATTTCCCAGGCCGCATGTTTCCCGGTCTTCGGATTATTTATGATTATTCGAGGAATTTCTTTGGAAATGTTCACACGATAATCGAGCTGCGATTATTGCTCGATTCCTCCGATTGCATTAATGCACTGTCATATATTGTTAATGTATGCTTGCAGAATATTGAACAACGAAACGTAATGTTTACGAATTTTTTCTAGAAAAATGGATGGTCTTTTTCCCCTTAAAGAAGTACTTCATTTTATTCATTATATTATATATATAAGCGCAATTTTAACTTCCATGAAGAAACTATTCACATATATTTAGCTAACAGTTTTCGAAAAACAAATATGCAAATTTACAAAGTATCGGCTGGTATACCGGTTTTATATTCGTAGAAACAGAAGTTTTCCATGTCGCTATGGTTTTAAAAAACACTGTAATCCAAGGAGTGTTTTACTGTATACATAAATTTTGCTGTTCGCTGATTACAATAATGATAGTTTCGTTTTATTGTTCAGGCAGTTCTGTATACACCAGTGACACTTTTGTTTGTCGTACAATATAATTTCTTCGATATTTCTTAAATAATACGTACGATCACTGGACGACAATTTGTATCATAGGCTAATATTAACGATCGATCAACTCGTTAGTGTCGTTAATAAATATTACATTCTAATGTGTTACAATAAAATTTGCCCGGCGATTTGGGCTACAATGTACAGTGCAAGAATTCTTGAAATTGCATTATCGCGCTCGTTATCACGGGCACACCGATAACTTTAATACAATGCTCAATTTGATGACAAATTGTCGAGTCTCAAGGAGAAACTGGTAATATTGATTCGTTTCTTACTCGAAAGGAAAGTTGTCTCGTTACCATTAATTACACTGCTCGTGATCACATAACTGTAGATATTTATTAAATAGTTTACAGACAGTCGACTCGAACACGATTCTATCTATCGGTTTTACGCTTCCGCCAGATTTGAAGTGACATTAAAATCTAATTAAATTTTGTGAAACATTATATGTATTAGGTGAAATACGCCATTCCGTTTTCAGAATGATTAGACTAGCTATACATACACAGCATATTCAGCGAAAATGGCGCACGTGTGTGCTTAATTGCTAATTGGTAGACACGATAGTAACATAAAAAATAACTATTTTCCAAAAATAGATATTATCTCGAGCTCGAAAAGGACACGTCTCCGCAAACGATTGTTTAATCACCTATTTTACTTTTTACGCTAATCTCGCTGAAGAATGCTATCACTGAAATAGTAATTCCAGTAATTTGCAATTGATAAAAAAAATTAGTACGTTGCTTAAAAATTCGCATAAAAAATAACTAATTAATTGACGGAGCATTTGGCAACACTCCCCTAAACGCAGGATAACAGCTGCACAAAATGGGTTGGTAGTGTTCGAGGCATTATAGTCAGGCTGGAGAAATTTAGGGGAATATAAGTTACCCCTTCTCTGCCATTCCAGGATTGGTTATGTGACATTTTGACAATTCGTAATTGCAATTGGAGTACGTTTATAAAATACTTTGTAGTTAAATTACATCCATAACGAATTACGAGGACGATGGAATAGAAAATACGTCGCATAGACAGCAAACAAGTATATGAAAGAAAAACATAAAAATATATCGCACTCCTTCAAAGTTGTGGTCTATAATTCGGAGAGCTGTATTTTAATTATATTGTATTTCAATTACACATCTGATTAAAATAATTTGTAATTGAATTAATTGAAAGGTTTGAATTATGTTATTCAGTTACGACGTGGTTGAATTACTGTATAATTGAAATACAATGTAATTCATTTACGTAATTCGATTACAATGTAATTGAATTAGCACAACTCTGATCAGGCTTTACTGGTTCGAGGGTCGCGCGTTACAATCGCGACGTCACTGCGCGCTTTATCGTCGTTATCGTTATCAGCTCGCCGCTGTTAATCTGCCGGATTTTTCGCTCCGCTCTCGGTAGAATTTTCGGCCGAGGAATTTCCAGGGGCCGAAAAGAAGCGAGCCTCCGTTTCGTTAGATTCGTGTTAACTTTCGTGACGAGACGCGGGTGTTATCACAGCACGTTATCGTCGCTTTATCGTCACGCTCTGTTTGACGTGGCTTATATGCTGCCCGTGTACGCGCATACAATGACTGCCGGCGTAGATTTCAATGGTTATTAAAACGATAATAGTCGGAATTCGTGCTCCTACAACAGGCACGATGATACAGGTCACCGATCAAGTGAACGCGCGCGCTACGGCCGGCCTTTGACCAAGGAACTGATTTTTCTTGAGTTAGAAAGCTGACACGTGTTCTAACAATTAAAACCCTAATTATGCTCGAAGCCGTGAGAAACTTGTCTTGTCCAGCTGGCGCCGAGAATGATCGAACCAGTTGGTCGATCCGATTCATCAGCTTCGAAAAATCGATCTCTTCAATTTTAATCAACCCTCTATTGCATGAATTTTTATGACGAGTTGAAAAATATATATATACGGCTGTTAGTCTACTTAAAAATCAGTGTGGTCAAGAAATAAATAATCAAATTTTATTAGAAAATGTTATTTATTGCATTATATGACTGTCCCTGTATGGGAACTTTATATGGTACATATGCAGTTTTATTTGTCAGCGCAATGTTCCTATGTAAAACCAACATGCTCAGAGTTTTCAATATTGTTACTTAATTTATTATAGAAAATTTGAAATTTAAGTCCCCAATTGGGTACGGAATGCAATAGAGGGTTAATAACGATTTCAATTTTAATTAATAGCATAGAGAAAGCATCTCTAGCTTCACACAAAAATTCGCAGACCTCGCGTACGTTATACTTTCGATGTTGTAGAATATTTTTATAGAATTTTTCTTTTGTTTTTCTTTTCTATCGTAAACGTTTGCGTAAAAGGAATCGATCCGCACATAATAAATATAATAATAATAATAATGTAGTGCATAGGGGTTAATTGTTGAAAACTTTTTCGCAATTGATCGACGAGATAAACCCTTGGATTTCTACGAGATCCAGGGCTATGCCGCAGTCATTTCTGACTGTGAATTTTCTTCGAGGTAGTTTCCACCCCCGACTTTCAAGGTCATCGACATTTTTTCGCCTATTAACACTTTACCTACCGGAAGCCTATTAATAGGATTTTCAATAATTGTTCTGTGCCAAAAGGAAGCATAGAAATTTTCTTTTACGTTGCAATCTTAAATGAAACTATTAGATGACGTTATTGAGGGTGACTTGTTAGTTCACAATGAAAATTGCTGTTGCTATCGAAGGTTCCGTTAAGAAGTGTTTAGCCATGTACCATAGATTTCTCAAAATTATGCGATAATCACCGGTCGGCAATGTGTTAACATGTGTTTTTCATAATGCAATGTTACAGCGGACATCAAGACGAATTCAACCGTGTGCAACACTGAGACCTTGAAACGACCTTGAACGAAAAGACGTACAATAACTCGACAAAGATTTGAAAATTGAACATTCTTTTGTTTTCGGTGGAAAATCTTTTCTTCATTGACTTCACGGTATCGTCGAATGCGTTCCCTTCTTGATTAAAAAGAAAAAAGAAGCTTGATTTTTTCACACACCCGGGCTCGCATCGATATGACAGGTATCGATATATCATCGAGTAGCTGTATGTATGATACATATGCTTCGCATTCATTACAATTTTCCGAGCCAATTGTCGTTTCAACGCCGCGTCGCCGATCAAAGGATCTCGCAGTGGCTCATTAATGGCGACGTATTTATTCCTCGTTGCTCGTTTCCTCTCCTCCGCGACGGAGAAGAAAGTTCCTTGGCATTAGGCTCGCCACCGCCACACACTGCCGGATATTCGTATGGCCTTCGGCGGCGGGTTACGAGACGAATGTAAATTACGTACGAAGAGGCCGAGAATCTGAGGACGTTCGTGTCCTCGTACCTACTCGCTTGCATACTTCAGGGTTCGGTTTCTCATTACCTTGAACCCAGCTGTGACGAGGTCGCTGCCTCTGTGAAAGGGTCTAGTCGGATCAGCGATCGAGTCCACCATTTTTAGTGCCGATTGGAACCTCGACTTGGTCCGGATAATAAAACATGCATGCACCAGGGTAATTAGCATACTTATTACGTCATTATTTGTGCATTTAGGTCACTATCTGGTTGCTCGTTGTCAACTAAATTTGGTATACAACCAAAAGTGAAAATCAGACACGCAAGCGCCGCTCATCTTCAATAATAACCCAATCAGAATTCGACCCAGTTACTATTGGAAACATTTAGCCCTTTGCACTCGGAGCTATTTTAACTCGAAAATTGAACATTTCTTTCGAACTACAATTCCATTCCATGACATTTTTCTATTTGGTTGAAATAAAAAATTGACATAACACCTCATACAATACTGAAATATTTAGTAGTCGATTAGACACCAACTTGTTTAATAATGTAAACTATATTTCGAATAATGGTACAGCAATTTTTGTGGCGACTCTGAGTCACCACTCGAGTGCTAGGGGTTAGTATATTTAATATTGGGTTGGCAAGAAAGTAATCTCGGTATTTTAACACGTTGAATGCCACACAGGTCACCGGTGACCGGCACTCAAAGATTAGTAGAAATACATAATTTGAACAAATGTCAATACTTGTAGATCGCAGAACCGCACTTAAGCGCCACGGGGGTCACCGGTGACTCCGTAAGATAAATTCATTAAACACGATTGTACATCGTAGCTTATCTATTGTAGATTATATTTCGACGTTATATGTATCGCATAATAAAAAATTCATCGTAGCGCCACGGCAGAGTTGTGCAGAATTACAATTGAATTACACCAGGGGAATTATAATTACAAAGTAATTGAGTTACATTCTAATTCAGTCATATTGTAATTTATAATTCAGATCTTCATCCAATTAAATTACAATGCAATTCGTAATTGTAATTGGAGTACAATTACAAAATACTTTGTAATTAAATTACATCAAAAACGAATTACATTAGCAAACAAGTATATGAAAGTAATACATAAAAATATATCGCACTTCCTCAAAGTTCTGGGCTACAATTTGGAGAGCTGTATTTTTGAAAGGAATTAATTGAAAGGTTTGAATTATGTAATTCAGTTACGACGTAGTTGAGTTACTATATAATTGAAATACAATGCAATTCAATTGCGTAATTCAATTACAATGTATTTGAATTAGCACAACTCTGCGCCACGTGCAATCCCTGTAAAACTAGCGTGGCATTCGACTCAATAAAATTGAAAAATAATTCGGAGTGCAAAGGGTTAAAGGACACGTTCGCCGAGCAGATTCCCAGCGGCGAATCATTTATCCATCAACATTAGCGGGCCTCTTTACACCTTAGAATTAGTGTTCGAGAATTGAAACGAGTGCGCAGTCGAACTACCAGCAATTTATGAAAATCCCCGGATAAGATTGTAAATATACAGGTTAACTTTAGCAGCAGAACTTTCCAATCAGCCTAATATTTATTCGTGCGTCGATTACGATCGTCGAAGCCGGTCGGCGTTGTCTCATTTCGAGTAAATGAGAAACAGATAATCGCGCGGCAAGTGTGTCGCGATAAGATACTGCCGAGGATTTACCGGATTGCCGCCAGTTTCGACACTCGAACGCGACAAATTTTAATGTGGCTTCTCGCGCCATTGTCTCCGAGCGAAATCCAGGGCTTTCGAATATTTTATAGGCGTTCACACGCTACACCTAAACCTCGGGATCCCCCAGCGTTCGAACAACAACTCCTTCGGTTGCGAAATGAAGATCGTCGCGCCAAACACTTTCCTCCACAGAAATATTCGACGAAGTTTTGAAACGAGACAAAGATTTTCACTAAAATACTTTATTTAGACATTCAGAATTGTTTTTGTTTGAATTCGACGTGGCATCAATGCCTTTAAAGCCAATAACAGATAACATTTGCCTTTCTAACAAACGCCCATAAAATTTTAGAAACATTTAAATTGTTCTGTGTTGTTCATGCTGTTGCTTTATGTTGATGCAATTGTAACTTCCTTCAGAATCTGTATGCTCTTCTTCATTAATTTTGCAGTAGAGATGTAACAGTTACGTAAAAGTTTATATTCGAATGATTCATACATCTTCATAGATCGAATGCTGCAACCAGACGTCGATTGGAAGTAAGATCCTATTTTGATAAAAAGAGATATAAATCACAATGTATGTAGAGAAATACTGAAGCGCCATCAGTGTCCTAATTGAAAGCATAAGAAGATAGTACTTGACAACGATTTTAATCATTTTTAAAACGAACCACTGATGAAGCGTGATATCAGAATACACTTCTGCAGGTAGTACGATCGAATTAGCGAAACGTTTTTCAAATGTTCCAACTATTTTGATTAACGCTATTGAAAGAACATTTTCACGATTGGAAGCACAGTTGTGAAAAAAGGCAGCTTAGAATGAGGAACGACCTTATGTTCTCCAAGTTTTGTTACGTAATTTTCTTTATTATGTAATTATCTTCTGTTTATTATGCAATCGTCTAATATCTACACAAATTAGTCAAATAGGCTTTGAATTACATTTAACAAATATTTGAAGTGTGAATACAAAAGATTTGGACAAACACCCATCATTAACACATTACCGACCGGTGATTATTGCATAATTTAGAGAAATCTATGGTACATGGCTAAACACTTTTTAATGGAACCTTCAATAGCACCAGCAATTTTCATTGTAAACTAACAAGTCACCCTCAATAACGTGATCTGATAATTTCATTTAAGATTGCACTGTAAAAGAATATTTCTGTGCTGTCTTTTGGTACAGCACAATTATTTCTTCCGGTAGGTAAAGTGTTAATGAAAGATTAAATTGAAACATTAAATTGAAACATTAAATTGAAACATTAAATTGAACTTTCCTTGGAATTTTTACAATTTGCTAGTATCCACAGTTTCAGTATTTCTAGTCTATTCATATATCTACGCAGTCACTCAAAAAGAATGTTCAATAACACCAGTTCGATGAAGAGTATGTGGACACCCGAATAAAATTGTTAAGTCTGTTTACAGTTTGATATTGTTTTCCAGCGAATGTATTAAAACATTCAAAATATATTATTGTTAGTAAACTGTGGATTTTATGCGTTCATGAGAAAAAATGAACGAAGCATCAGAAAAATTTAATTAAAATTATCAAGGAGTAAAATTAATTTCTATGGAATTCCCGTTTCCTGCAATTAATGGAGAAAATTATTATTTCGCATAAAGAATCGTAACCTAATTATTACGTCACGTCAGTGTGTACGGACAGCGCTGTTTTTTTTTTGTTAATGCTCTGTCTTCCACTTAATTAACCATGTGTTCTGCTTGCTCAAAAATCTGTTATGATTTCACATTATGCCCACTGGTATTGTTTAAGTGTCCACAAAATTGAACCAATGAAACCACTTCTTTAGAAAATCAATATTTATTCAAATCCAAGTGGTTCATGATTTTACATGTATTTCAGTTAACTTGTGGTTTATTAGTGAATCGAATTATAACTAGTACATCAAATATAACAAAATGAAAATATTGATCGTTTGCTAAAATCATATACTTCTCGAGTTTTTGTAAAGACATAATGATTTTCTGACGAAATAGTTTTACTGGTTCAGTTTATTGCTCGTCATTGTTAATTATTTTCTAAAATCAGAAATAATAGGAAAATATCCTTCAATTTTCGTCATAAATGCATAAAATCCGTAGTCCGATGATTAAAGAAGGAAGCAGATTGGGTCAGTTATTTAATAGGCACTTAATCTCGAACCTGTTTCCCACGAGCCGCAGTAATTTTTTCATCGTTACTGTGCTATGTTTTCCTTCTGTTGCAGTTCTTACGCTCGGCTGTCTATCTTAGGTTTTTCAGTCGCATGCGCTGCGACGCCAGTGTCAATATCATCATTTCCGTATTTTCTGGTGTATAAAATCGAGGAGATCGGATCAGGACACGTTCAGCGACGAGAACGCCGCGCCGCGCGTCGTCACAATTGAAAAAACGCAGCGTCCCGATAAAACGTATATGTATTTATCCGGTTTATGCATGCGACCCTTTAACATTTGATCTTTGCCGCTTTACGTAAAGGGCAAGCCGCGCTTGATTAATATTTATTCAGTAGCAATCGTTTATTCCCGGACAAAAGATATTTCAAGATACCTAAACTAAACTTAATTTTGAATATCGTCATCCTAAAATTATAAGATATTTTATTACGGGTACTCGTGAGTGTTGCTTTTACAGATTGGTTAAACATTGCCACCTTATTCGTGGTCTAACAGTAGTGTGCTTATTGTGAAATTAATCTCTAATTGATTAATCTATACGAAATTTAAAATGTAATTCTTTTAAATTAAATTAAATTGTTTCTTTAAATTTAGATATATTTAAAATTCATATTTTTAGAGTCAAGCTTAATACTTTACTCTCAAAAACTCTAACACTCTTTGTTTTCCTATGCAAATTCGGAATAAGTAACAATACTGATCGTTGCCACGATATCGACGATGTCTTTTTTTAATGTTAACTAAATATGTTTTCGTATTTATACAGTGCTGTTCGCTTGAATAGCCTCGAATACTCCAAATAACAAATGAACGACGTCGAGAAAGAATTCGATTCTCTTTCCGTAAATCAAGATAGTAGTAGGAAAATCCGTCCGGTACATCGAGATTGAATTTTTTCTCATGCGAGAAAATTATATTGTGGTATCGTTGAGTCCAACTCGTATGCGTTCTAGCAAATTGGAGCCGGGCTTCAATATGCCTTCTCATTTACGCAGGTTTTCTTTGCATTTTCTTGGGTTTTATGTATGGAACACATTGTATGGCACGTCTAATAGTTGAAACTGACGCTT
This sequence comes from Lasioglossum figueresi, assembly GCA_028455805.1. Classification (NCBI taxonomy): domain Eukaryota; kingdom Metazoa; phylum Arthropoda; class Insecta; order Hymenoptera; family Halictidae; genus Lasioglossum; species Lasioglossum figueresi. The sequence continues at coordinate 10,731,395 of CM052190.1, read as the reverse complement.
TTGTTCCAACTTCCTGTTTGACCTTCTTAAGGGAAACTGCTGCATTCGAAATTTTACGGAAAATTGATCTCCTTTCCCTCTCCGTTGTAGCTCGTTTTGTTCTCCCTTTATAATTTTCTCCATAATTTCCAGGGTTATTACAGAAATTATTAATTACTTTAGCACTCCTATTAATTCTTTTTCCAATTTCTCGGTTTGAATACCCGTCTTCTTTTGAAACTTTAATTTTCCCGATTTCCTCAACAGTCAATGACTTTCTGCGACCCATATTACCACAACGATAATAATGATACAACAAATAATGGATATAATGCCTAACATAGATGTGAAATGTAGACTTTTGCCGGATGTGTCTTGTCGGATCTATCGCAAAGCGACAACTAACGGTGACTAAACAATGCGAGGCTATTCATGTGGAAACATTTTATTTTTACAAACAAAAGGTTTCTTGCAAGTGTACTTATCGATGTAAACATATATCGCTTACATATTCATATTGTAAACGAGTTTAACTAATAAGCAAGAGTTTTGCCCACAATTCCTTTCTTTGATATAAACTTATATATATATTTTCACCCGAGGCTAATCAAGTGAACAGCACTGTATATAAAATTTCCAATGTAAACATCAACAAAAGTGCACTCGAATGTCTCAGAGTCTATGGAGTATTTTTCATTGAAACCTTACACAATTAAGAAAATTTTGTTACACCAGCGTTACTTGAATGAGTGCGATCGATTGACTTGTTTTCAAATCGTTTCAAATTCATGATCGAAACACTGCGAAAGGCGACAAAGGTTTACCGGCGTGAAAGGTGGATAAACAAGTGCAACATCTTTACCGAGGGACGCACTTCCGTGGTTATTCATATTATTTCCACGCGAAACGCGTAACAATAACAGCATCCTATTAAGTGTGTCGGCGGCTATCGGCTATAAATAAACGATCGTATCGATAACGGATCGAGAAAACATTCGTTAAGATACCCAGCCAATAGGGAGAGGAGATCGAGTCCCGTATCTTCCACGAATCTTCCGAGTCGCGCGCGGTTTCTGCACTTCGCCCCGTGAATCGGTCCGCGTTCTCGGAAAGATACAGAAAAACTCGTGCGACTGCTGCTGCGGCACCGGAGCTGTGCACATTTCACATAAAAAATATTGCAAATCATCGTCAAAATTTAATTCGCGATTTTGCATACAAGAATCACACATATTCACTGTCCAGAATTTGGAATTATATCTGGATACATTTCAAAGAAAAAGTATTGCAAATAACAATCAAAATTTAGTTCTTTATTTTTCATACAAGAATATTTGATAATTATCCATATATTTAGTTTCACACTTGTAATATATTATGTAAAATATTATTTTTCGCTTTTCATACACGTCCAACTAACTCTTTCACCGATCGTATTCGTGATTTGATCGAATATCTTCTGTCAAGGATGAGAATAAAATTGGGGCGAGTGAGAAATGTTATATTACAGTCAGTCATTTTATAATGAATATTTCTGGAACCACGTAATTACACAGCGATCGTCAGGTACCGCTCAGTTAATCAAATAAAAATTCAATATGCATTTGTCGTCTAGCTAAATTAAGGAAGTGGAAAGGAAAAAATATAAATAATTTACACCGTTGAATTGTATATTTTAACGAACAATGCTCGCTGTGAAATGATGATATTCTTACGTGTCAATGAGGAGGTCATGTGCCTTGCATTTTCATATTTTCCAACGATATTTCTTTCGTTCGTTTACGTTCGTCTCTTTTTTTAACTTGCATCGTTATACAGTGGATGATCAAATTATTATGAACAGATGAAAGAACTATAAAGATTACTGCGGCCTTTATTAATATATCATTTTATTATAATGCTGTAAAATATTATATTTCTAAATGCATTGCTCATTATGGTATATGATAATTAAAATGGAGTATATTCTTTTTTAAATCTTTTTAATGCATGATTACTATTTTTTTACTTGCATACAATATTTAACGCATATTTAAATTGCATCATTTGGAGCAGCAAAACAGGTGTAAGTTTCATGCACAATTGAAAATTTTATCAACACGAATATTAATTGACCATAAATTCATAGCACATTTGGAACAGTACTTTGTTTTCAATTGCCTTTTATTGCTTTACTCTCAAATTACTCGAACACACAACCGCTTCTTTATTGAAGCACATTTTTGACTCGCAAATAATACAAAATCTTCGTTATACGCTACTGAAAGCAGAATAATATGTTCTACAATAAAAGAGGTATTGTTATAAGTAGAATATAAATTCCATATTTTTTACCAAACTTCAAATAAATAGTAGTTTCGAAGTGATCATAATAATTTGATCACTCTCTGTAAAACCTCGATATTATCTGATTCTCGCTATGTGAATCTTAAAACTATTTCCATTCCGTATCTAAAAATCATTAGATTGATATAGTATACTTCTTTAAAAACTATATGTATAGATTAGTTACACAAAAATTAGTGCTGGGTCCTTTCTTAGGAATAAAGAGAGAAATTATTCCATAAAGATAGCAACGATAGAAGGATCATTAGATTGATAGTTCTTTAAAAACTATATGTATAGATTAGTTTCACAAAAATTGGTGCTGTACTTTCTTCGGAATAAAGAGAGAGATTATTCCATAAAGATAGCAACGATAGAAAATAGTTGAGCCCCCAAGTGTCTATGACAAAAAGAGAAGATAACGAGGCTTGCACTGGTATTTAAATATGCATGCGCAAAAATTGACGAAGGAACTGAAAACCGCGAGAGAAATGAGTAAAGAATGGAGTTGAACGTCCGATAAAAAGACAAGGACGTGACAATGTCGTGGCTGCCACGATAGCTTATATTTATCTCTTAATATCCATTTTAAACACTCGTGTAAGTACTCTGCAGACATGAAAAAAGCAAGGACTCTATTCTTTCTGGTATCTCAGCCATGGCATTCGTTCGGAAAAGGTTGACGCATATGCACCGACCAGGTCCTTGCGACCTTTCGCGTTGTCACTCTTTAGAGGGCATGTCATTTTCTCCACGTGACTGATTCTTTACTCTTTAACCATTCCCCTGCACTCTGTTCGCTCCGTTCTCTTGTACTTCCTTTTTAACCCCTTGCCATATGACTTCGTTACCCCAATAAGTTCACTTAGCCCTTGCCAATAATTATGTCTGATCTATGTCAACAAAATTTCAATCATATTTATTGAATCGAATTTAACGCTCGTTAGAGGGTCATCGCTAAGTACCCTGGCAAACTAGGTTAAAATTTTCTGTACACTCCTTTTTGCTAATGCACTGCAAGATACTTGAAAATATGAAGTTTCATTAGATTCGTTTGAACTTTCCGATTTTGCAGCCATAAACTGTTTATTCTAAAGTACCTCAGTCATTTCTTGCGGAATTTTTAGTAAGATTCCGAAGTATGTACGAATAGTATATTCGAGAATTAACCCCTTGCCGTATTTTGACGAGCCAGTCTCGTGATGAAGATTTTTATCAAATAAACAATAAAATGTGTTCTCGGCGCATCGTTCGATCTCACTCAACAATTTACTTAACCCGCAATTTCGTAAAATGTAATTCCAGTAACGTAACCTCAAAAATTTATCTTCAACGTTTCTATCCGAATTCGGATCTTCCTCAGGAATTACTTCACTTCTGTGAAAATTAACTGTGATTACAACCTTTATATTTGTAAACTACTGACTCAAAATGCTTATAAAACACTACCTACTTGCGTCGACTTTAACTTTATAATTTCCAGTTTTTAACAAAGTCTAACAAATAAGAATGTTAAGCTTGTTTGATGAAATAAAATTTGATTAGTTTGTAATTAATGTTTGTGCATCAAAATAAATGTAGCCATACAAAAAATATACATTTTATTTTGCCTTCGACGACATTTTTCGGGATAAAGACGTTTTAATCTCTGTAATTGTAAAGAAAATTGTACGGCAAGGGATTGAAGTACATTAGAGTGTCAATTATCCGAATGATGCATCGTTGCTGTTCCCACCACTTCTTGGAACCAGTGTGAACACGATGTACACATAACTATTGGAATATGGGTATGGAAATAAACTATGAACACTATGTAAACTATTAATTGAATTTTATTCGAATCTATATATTTCAATTCACGTAGAGAGGCACATCTTTACTCTACGAGAACTAGGACGCGAAAGAGAATCGTTCTGAAAAACGAATGACGATCTCAGAAACATTTGAAGCTTGAGGGTTCCTTGATGTGGACCGCATAGATACAATGTATCTTCCGAGCGTTCTCGAAAATAAAGCAATAGTATAACCTACTAAGTAATAGTAGATTATTTTTGTTCTTTACATAAATTCCAACAATAACTGCTATGCATCGTACATATATATTTCACAGTATACAGTAATTGATCAAATTATTATAGCCAAATGTAAAATTTCTAAATGTAAATAAATATATTCGTAGTTGGCAAGCGTCGAGATACTCCATAAAAGAGTGATAAGTAGACTGCGGATCTTTATGCATTTGTAGAGCAAAATTGAGTAGATGGAATTTAAATTTGTTGGAAAATTTGACAAACTCAATATGTCAATAGATGATTTCTCCTTTATTACAATCATTAAGGGAAGAAATAACATTCAGTTTAGTTTCTGTTTCTTGCAATCGATGCGGACAAATTTTTATTTTGCATAAAGATCCGCAGTCTAGCGATAAGAGTTTAGGGAAGCGAAGTTTACATTCAACATTCAACATTATTGGTTCGGATAAGCGACGCTCTACATTCCACGGAACGAGAACCGAGATTTTCGTTGTACAGTAATTCTTCTATAGTCGCAAAAAGGTCGTACACGTTGAAGGCAAAAGAAACATCCCCTCCGCTATAGTAATCTGATCTCGGCTCGTGTATATCGGTGTGAACCACTACTAATCCAATGACAAAACCTCTTTATATTTCATTATTTTTTTATGGGGTTTTGATCAACTTACTTGTGGCATTTTTTTTATTAAAATGACACTAAACACGGTATAATCTGAACTGTATTTAGTGGTTTAATTGACGATGAAAGTTTCTGGCGCAAGGAAGGACAGCGTATGGGAAAGAAATACGCAGAGAGTCGCACTCGCCGGCACGGTTCAAAGGCCCGCGCGTCCTCACAATGTAATATCAACATAAAAACTTTTTTATTATCACTTATTTTTTTATGAAACTTCCACCGATAAATTTGTGGCATTATTCTGATTAAAATGGCACTAAACACGATATAATTTGAACTGTATTTAGTGGTTTAATTGACGATGAAAGTTTCTGGCGCAAGGAAGGACAGCGTATGGGAAAGAAAGAGACGCGGTGAATCGCACTCGCCAGCACGGTTCAAAGGCCCGCGCGTCCTCACAATGTAATATCAACATAAAAACCTTTTTATTATTACTTATTTTTTTATGAAACTTCCACCAATAAATTTGTGGCATTATTCTGATTAAAATGGCACTAAACACGATATAATTTGAACTGTATTTAGTGGTTTAATTGACGATGAAAGTTTCGGGCGCAAGGAAGGACAGCGTATGGGAAAGAAAGAGACGCGGTGAGTCGGCCGCGTGCAGTCTCTCTTTACACAAGCTGTCCTTTTCTACGTTCGGCTCGGTCTTTGAAGCTCAAAAGAATAGTGTCTGTCAACGAACTGTGCAATCGAACCTCCCCGAGGCTCTTGCGACTATAGAGGATTTATTGTATCTTGGCGAATCGCAACGAGAGAATACAAAACGGCGTGGAAACGCTAGTTGGATCAGGTTAACGTTCATTCCGCGGTTATTACATCGACCAGTTTGTAGTGCCGAACGTTGTCCGAGCCGAACAACATTGACAAACGGCGTCTGCTCGTCGTGGTAGATTACTCCAAACGGATGCGTTATTGGTAGGGGATAATAGCGTCGCGTCGCGGGAGAGGGGAAGAGAAAGATGGGGGAGAGAGAGAACGATAACAGGCTCAGAGATAACCGGCTCTCTATCGCTTAAGTTTTCTTAGAGGTTATCGTTTGACCACCGTTGCCACGTCCAGCGCTTGAACTGACGAGTGTTTTCCACATCTGCGAGTTTTATTCTCGAACAGTGCCATCATTTGATCGGCGAGGCATCTTCCTCCTCCTACGCGACTGCTGAAAAATTAACCCCTCGCCGTGAAAGTAGTTTCCTTATTATATTCTTAGCGTTCTCTCATTAATCATGCCGTTTGATAAACTCCTTTAATGTTCGAGGGTTGATTAACCCCTTGTCTTGTGATTCTCTTCGCGTCTGTACTCGTCAAAGCTACTTTGTCGCTAATAATTTTATACTTTTGTAAAAAAAACAGTTGTACGACAACAAACCTCGACACATCTTGAAGCTTGAGAACTCTATTTTCACAATCTATCGTCCATTTTAATCGAAGATGTTTTTGTACGATATATCGGGTGGGATACTGAAGACACAAATTGAATCGTCGCTGAAAACTTTGACAAATCTTTTTCGTGACTGAGTCTATCATTGATTTGAAAATTGACTCTCTCTCTCTCTCTCTCTCTCTCTCTCTTTACAACGATCCCCTGAAACTTGATGTACGATTTTTTTTTAGTCGCTTTATTGGGATTTGAATGAAACCTGTCCCGTCAACTTTAGAGTAAATTATTGGATCGCGAAAGTAGAAGCTTCGAGCTTTAAGGTGAGTCCAGGTTTGTTGTTATACAATTCTTTTCCACGAAATTACAACACTTTAAAATTTAGTGTTTCAATACTTCTTCAATTTTGAAGAATCACCTGAAGTCTGAATAATAATTTAGAAGAAGGGGATTTAATTCTATATTTGTTCTCAAACTTAATTATCGCTAAGAAAAAGATATTTTGATTTAATATTATAAAGAATGCATTAGTAATCGTATCGATTAAATTTGAAAGTGTCTAATGGAGAAAATTTATCCCCAAAAGTCTTTTTATTGTACAGCAAATTAAGCAACTTTAACAGAAGGGACTATTTGTTTTTTACGATTTCCAGTTTTTAAAATCAATTTTCCGAAGCTGATATCGCGTAGAAATTAATTTTTTGAAACTGCTTTCCTACGTTCGAGGCGATATGAACAATTTCATAAAACTTTATTGTGACACAGTCTCCGTTATATGTGTTTTACACATTCAAATATGTTGCAAATGCATACACGTATGTTATATTGGATATGAAACCATAAACAATTAATAAGATATAAATAATCAATGAATTTTTATATAGTTGTGCTTAGTGTTCATTCGACTTGATTAAATTGCTTTGCAAAGATTTTGCATAAATATTGTACATATATAAAATTAGACGCCTGTCCAATTTAAGTTGATCATTGATCACTTTTTAAGTTAAATATTTGATATGTGAAGTGAGAAAATAGTTATTCGAATTATTGGAGAATAGTTTGATAGAGTCATTGGTTATGACAACACTGATTTTCTATTAGCTCCTATCGAAATATTGGTAAAACGAAACCATTTTATTTTTGTATTAAATATGATTATAAGGACGTTTGGAAATTACCGGAACGATTTGACGCCAAACTGACTCGGGAATATGAAATTCGAGCGAGGACGTCGATAAATATTTTTCAATAAACAGTACCGTACATAGTACGGTAGGTATCAACGGATCAACAACAAGATACAAAAGAATATAGAAATTGTAAAGCAATTAAAGAAATTCTATCAGTGTATAATTTATCGGATATAAATTGTACACGATTTACGTGGCACAATTTTATTGAAATTCTAAAAGTGATTCGAACGTGCATAATTCACGATTTTAAGTTCTAGAAGAAAAATAGTCTACAGAAACGATGCCAATCTGACGACACACGTAGAAATGCGCGCGATAGAAAATATTATTTGGTCGGAAGTCTTCACCTGTTTTCACTGATAAGAGGGGAAAAAATAGTAATTATCATACCGCAAAAAGCTCTCACAGATTTCCGTCTTCGTTACAAGACAGTTCACGGCGCCGTGGTTTATTTGTGATTAGGATTGGAAAACGCGTTGTCATAAAGATACGACTACCGCATCCTATTTACAAGTGTTTTCAAACCGACCGGACAACTTAGTTGCTTTGTGGAAACCCCTTTTGATAATAATTAAAACTCGGAACGAATAAAAGTAAGACTATGTCAATTGAAACACTTTACACTTAAATATCATACATATACACCTTATGGTAATCAGTCACTTGTAACATGGTGTGCTTGTATTGAAAATGATGAGGATTAAGATTGTTTGTAAATGAACAACGACGATGTCATGAATTCATTTTGTACATGCTATATACATATCATAAAAATACAAAATTAGTACAAAAACCGTCGTCAATTGATACAATTGTGCTCTCCTCAATTTAGCCCCGGCTTTTTCAATTAAGCTCCATTTGAAAAAAACCGCTTGTTTTTAATCGCGGTGTTACCTCGTCAGTGGAACAAGAAAGTAGAGCGGGAAGCTCGTGTATCTAAACCCACGGCACTAACAAAGAATCTATTGGGTTGGGAAGAAAGTAATTTCGGTATTTGCGAGTGAAATAAAATCTAATTTTTTTATTCAAGCAATGAACTTTAATCATTTTGTTCGGTGATCCTTTGCCAGAAGATAAATGATGGCAAAAGATCATCGAACAAAATGGTAAATATTTTATTGATTGCAGTTCCTTGGTTGAATAAAAAAATTCGGTTTTATTTAACCTTGAAATACCGAAATTGCTTTCTTGCCAACCCAATATTTAGTCGTCTATTGTCACTGGTCGCTGATTTATGACACAGCCAACGATATCTACAGCTCAAAAGGTAAGAAACATCCATATATGAACCAGACATTTCACATGTTTCTTCATTTTCTTTTTACAATGGACCTTAAAGGTTATGTTTGATTGACCCTCGTAAAACTAATATCGTGCTCGTGGATTTTCTGTACTAAATTGATACGTGTCAATAATTGTGTTGTCTGATCCAAGAGAAAAAGGGAGACAGGCATTTGCATTCTTAACGTTTTATAAAATCCAACACAAGTAAATGATTTAAAATCCCGCAATACAGAATTTTATCGATGATTGTCCCCAATACGGGTCTGCTCAGGGACAATTATCCGCCAGGTATACTATTCTTTGACTTTTGCCGAACGTAGAAAAGGACAGCGATGCTCGAGAGGCCTTGGTCATCGAGATGTGTAAACATAACTAATCCAATAAGAAAACTAGTTTATTTTTCATTATTTATTGATAGGACTTTGACTAATATATTCGTGGCATTGTTCTAATGAAAATGATACCAAATATGATATAATTCCGATGATATTTACTTGTGTAATGAACGATGACAGTATTCGACGTAAAGAAGGACAGCGTATGGGAAAGAAAGAGACGCGGAGAGTCGCAACGCGCCGGCACATTTCAAAGAACTTCCCATACGCTGTTCATCCTTACGTTCGAAACTTTCATCGTTCATTAAACAAGTAAATATTATCAGAATTATATCATATTTGGTATCATTTTCATTAGGAAAATGCCACGAATATGTTGGCGGAAGTTCCATAAAAAAGTAATGAAAAATAAAGAAGTTTTGTCATCGGATTAGTGGTGTCTCACCGATATACCCGAGCCGTATGATGTCATACTTCTCGGCGACCGAGGCCTCTCGAGCTTCTTGGCCCCTCAAGGGGATACACCTCGCAGGAGCGGGGATAGTTCTGGGACAATTGTCGGCCAGACATTTGGGACATTTATCGATAAAATACTGTAGTTTCAGAAGACTCAAATGCAAAATTAAAGAAGAAATTCTGGATAATGAAAAATAAAGAAGTCTTGTCATTGGATTAGTGTGGTCTCACCGATATACACAAGCCGTATGATGTCATACTTCTCGGCGACCGAGGCCTCTCGAGCTTCTTGGCCCCTCAAGGGGATACACCTCGCAGGAGCGGGGATAGTTCTGGGACAATTGTCGGCCAGACATTTGGGACATTTATCGATAAAATACTGTAGTTTCAGAAGATTCAAATTCAAAATTAAAGAAGAAATTGTGGTTTGTATTTGATCGGTGAAAGTAGTGTGCACGTGCTCGTGGATTTCCCGTACGAAGCCACGCGCCAGGCTGAGCGAAATGTGTGTGCGCGCGCGCACGTGCACTTGCATGAGTTCACGAATGCATCTTACAAGTTGGTGGAACAGAGCAGAGAGGGAAGAGTGAGAGACGTAGAGCGGGAGGAATCCCGAGCAAATGGGCAACTTGTTGCATTTCGGCCGGGAACGGCTCGATAATATACTGCACAGGAATTCTATGTATATACTGCACTGTGTACGTGCCAGGATTGTTTAAATTTCCTCTATCTCGAGCGTTCGTGGTCCTATCACGTTGACTGCCACGTCACTTACCCGTAGGTAACACGGTTTCCGCGTCAAAGTTAAAAATATACTGCCGACAAGACAGTCAATAAAGATATCTTAATTGGAATATTTATTTATTCTACATTTTCTTTGAAAGATTTTTCTTTGACCGTCATACGCGCCTCGTTTTCCAATATTTTCTCACTGGTGACGAATTGACGAAATGGTCAAATGACCGGTTTTTTATTTCAGAATTACGAAAAATATAAAAATGAATTTTTAAGAAGCATTACTACGACCCGAATATTCTGAAATTTCTGTTTTACGTTTAATTTAATTTGAAACACCACCACACTGATTTATACCTGGATTGTTGTAAAAGCCTACATGCTATTCAATCTTGAAATAGTAGTAAAAATTGCGGATACTAATTTAGGACGTAAAAATTCTGTATGTAAATTTTTTTAAATGTCTTCTTAAAAACCACGTTTTTTTATCTTGACGATACAATGTTCCTGCAGTTATCAAGCAATCTATCTTGTTCTTCGAAATCGTTAACGAACATTTCTTGATGTGGCAGACTTTCCTGAATCTCAAGAAATGTCGTAAAACTGAAAAATTAAATATTCCCATTATTACCAGAAACGGGACACTATAATGAAATCTATACAAGGACAATATTTATAATATTTGGTGCTGACTTTTATGTCCGCTGATGTCATCGCACGATCTTTCGGTCACAGATATCCAAAAGACTTGTCAAAGAATGTATCTAATTAATAATTCTTTCATCCTTCAACAATATTAATACATTGAAGACATAAATGCATACATTTTTCATAATTGCATAAAATTCACTGTCTAGTAATTAATAAATCGAGTAGAAGTTTAGCGTACAGTGTCCGGGGAGAAGATTCGTAATAATGAATTTCGATGATGTTCGAAGAGTTGGAGAGTGGTGGGTAAAGGCTGTAAAAGGGAATCGGAAGTTACTGTTAACAGTCGGGTAGAGTCCCTGTCGGGGATCTTTTACGGACTTTTATAATAAAACCGACGCGTATTACTGTAGTAGACTGGCTGATTTACGGCGACCCTCCACGGAAGTCCAACGCCGCTGGAGACGCCCGGTTTACCGTTTTCGTTTCTGGTTTTTCTCAAGCTAATGCTTTCATTTAATGTCTCTCGTCCTTCCGGTAATTTGTAACTTTGGCTCAGCTCGGGTTTTGCTTTCTCAATTGAAGTAGAATCGTCTGTGCCACTTGCTGACGCCGACGCCAATGTCTTCGCCATAGCTTACCAACCTTTTTGAACTCGGAGACCCCTTCTTAATGCTTTTTTCTTCGCCATTTTTCTTCTTCCCACGTAAACTATTTCCGAGTGCTGTTTTACGAGTAATTCAAAATCGTAGAAAGTTAGATTGACAATAAAAAAAAAGCATAATTATTGAATTTACAAACGTACGTTTTATTCAATGTTTACAGAAAACCAGAAATGTTCACAGAAAATCCTCAAGGCCAAATATTTCCCATCCCAGTTGATCTTCAACGACCATGAAAGACTTTTAATCGTAGATCACTATACGCGTCTTGAAACGCTGTATTTAGCGATGGGCATACAATACTCTGTCTTGCAAGTTTTCGAACAAATCAATTACCACAGATTAGCACAAATCAGAAATTCTTGAGTCTTGATGTCTTGAAAATTTTAAAAGTCTTGATAATCTTAACACGCGGACTGCGCGATTTTCAAGGTTTCATAATATTATAATATTGATAATGTATGTAGACAACACGTTTAATTTTTTATGCGGTCTAGTATATACAGTACTAGAGAATATATATATTTTAATAATAATTATGTGAGTTTCGTGTTTCGAAATTTTCTTTTTTCAACCCTTATGTCGTCAACCGGGTACACACTTTAAATATCTTTTTGAAACTTCTCTAACGCTTTTATCGATAAATAAAAAAATTATTTTTATGTCTATAATATATACACTCCCGCTCAAAATTGTGTGTACGACACGTTTTTAATTTTTTATGCGGTCTAGTTTATACAGTTAATAATAAATTCATTAAATATCTCACCAATAATTATTATTATTGTCTTGAGAAGACAGACATAATTCTACACAATCAAATTTTGCAAAAACTTTAACAGCTTATATCTCAATAACTATTTGTTTGCGACATACGGCTCCTTTCAAACTTTTTCTCTTCTCGATGAGTAGAAGGCGTTGATGTAAAAAAATACTGTAACAACAATTTTCTTTGCGATGAACAATTTTGCGACAAGTTTCTCTTACAAATGTCCATCGATTCAGAGGTGTAGATTCACCCCTAGGACGGATGGCCATTACTTTTTATACACCCTGTACAGTGACTTACGGACAATTGTGATCAAAATACTGGCAACAGCAGGAAATAATAGACACCATTTCACTGGAATGTAAAGTACTCGCAGGAGTAGAGTTCCAGGACATGCGAACCGCATCAGGTAAAATTATGTGCCAGGAAATAGCTCGAAAATATCGGAGCATCACAAAAAGCTCACCACACCGTTGACACACCCCCGCAAACATACTGGAAAACCAGGAATGCAAATTCTATCTGGATGTGACCACTCGCGTACATCATAGGATAAAATAATGGCACGGGGCAGGCCAGATATAACCCAGCAATATAAAATAGCACAAATATCATATTTAATAGATAAACGTATCGCAAAACGCGTGGAAATAGAACAAATTGAAGAGAGGATCAGGAAATATTTACCGAAAACTAAAATTGTTAAAAGAAGATTTTTATTTAATTTCTGCTTCTTACAACTGACTTAGAAAATTTTGTATATACATAATCTTTATTCATAAATATATCCCTTTCGGCGTTACATTTCTCTCTCCTTCCTTCCTTTCTCCATTCTTTAAACCTTTACATTTTCTTCTCCCTATCTTAATCTATTATTTACATTGTATACCTACCCCCCCGATATACAATTCTTAATTTAATCCCCTCTACATTTTATCCTTTTCCCTCCTTACCCTCCATGTCCTTCACTATTTCCATACTGTTTATTTTAATTTAATTCTCCCACTCCTCCCTTTCCTTTTTCTCTACCCTTTCTCTTTTTTCTTTTAGCTTCCTGCCCTATTTTGCTCCTTTCCCCTTTTCATCCAAAATTTCTTCTATTTTCCTTCTATTTCTTCCATCTCCCTGTAGAAAATTTTGTATTTTGCTTAAAAATTCTCAATCTGAGCATAACAATCGTCTTATTACAAGAATTCATGATTTTGAATAGTAATTTGCCATACAAATTCTTACAAACTATTTGTTAGATTAATTTGATGTTTTCGTCTTAATCAGAAAAGTTACACTTATTGTAGAAACTCTTTTGCATTTACAAATTCAGTTTGCATATCATAGTTTATTTAAGTTTTGCAGCAGTGAACGCATATATTTGTCATAATTACATTTGCATGTGAAATATTATAAAACATATTGGTTTGAACAGTAACAAATTAATTTCGGAATATTTTCTAACAATGACAGGTAGTCATTGCATCATACAGTTATACGTGTCCTCAGTCGTAGGAAACGTGATTTCAACAGGAAAAGTAGCGGCTCGAATGTTTTAGAAACATTCCACTAATTATGAAATGCAGGAGAAGATATATTTAAATCTCCATCGCTTTAGAGAGGACGTACGCCTTGCTCGTTCGTCTTGAAATTGATTAAAGCTATCTAAAAATAGAAAATCGAGGACGCTTTCGTATTTCCCTGAATCGGAATTCAAATGTCGATTAAGATCTTCATGTTTCAAATTGGTGTCCATTAATTTGGATAGACCTTGTATATATGTTTAATAATACATTACCAGGAATACTAGAATGATGCTGAAACGATACCGAGAATTCTATTTAAAAAGACAATTAAGAAAAGAAACTAAAGTGGCTATGTAGCTCTGTTTCTAGCAGCGACGTGAAAAACCTTCATTTTGCATAAAGGTCCTGAAAATAAAACGTTAACCCCTTTTCACCACAATCTTTCTTACACCTGCAAGAATTTCTTTGTTGTTGTCTTCGAGATAAGTATTGGATAATTATTTTTAATTTAAGAAAATATTTAAAGTAAATAATTAGAGAGGTACGCGGATGAATCCTTCAGTCTTTTTAATCAGTACGAATTCTATAAGTTCGATGACAAATGCACCTCGAGTTGCTAACCAAAGAGCGGAAAGGTGACGCTATATTCGTACATAGCACGCGATTATTTTTTTATTCGGACGGCTATAAAATATTCAACGATGAAATTATTCGAATAGTCCCGTTTGGTAGATTGTCGACGGAAAATCTTTTCAGATGTAACAGCCTTGATGTCGTGACGTTACCTTTGAGCATGCACGACAAGGACACCGTACGCACTACATTTTTCGCGTAATCCCCACTTGGCGGTCTTCAGACTCGACTTCAGAGCCGCTCTTCACTTTTTAGCCATTTGAAAGGTTGCTGAAACATCGATGCTGCTTTATACATACCAGCAAAAACCTTCTACACGTAAGTAAGAACGCAACTTCGCGTTATTGCATTACACTGTGTTTTAAGTGGCTCGAAGGACAGAAGAATTTTCTACCGGGTGATTCGAGAATACTGGTTCACGTAACTCGTGTCTCTTCGCTGTAATCAGAACAGTAGGTGGCACGTATAAGAAATTATTTTACATGTGGATACATGCCGCGGATTTTTAGGCAAAGTAAAAATTGTCTGCATTAATTGCAAGATACAGAATCTACATATACGTTAATTTCGTTCCTTAATCGTTTTAACAAGTCGAGACTAATACAATAATATTTTTCTTTAAATGCTTTATCGTATTGCATTTGAATTATTCATTTTTATTGTAACATCTATCAAGCAAAAAGCCAAATGAAGCTTCTTTTTCTTCTCTGTCAGGCGATTGTTAGATGCACACGTGTTGCAACCACTATAGTAAGACGAGAACAAAAAAAGTTAAAAACTGAACCCTTTATAGCATGAATTTTTACGACGAGTTGAAACAAATATGTATGGCTGTTAGTCTACTTAAAAATGAGTGTGGTCGTGAAATAAATAATAAAATTTTAATAGAAAATGTTATTTATTGCATTTTATGACTGTTTCTGTATGGGAACTTTATACATATGCAGTTTTATTCATAAGCGCAATGTGTCCACTTGGAACAAACATGCTCAGAGTCTTCAATATTGTCTACTTAATTTACTATAGAACATTTGAAATTTAAGTCCCCAATTGGGAACGGAATGCAATTGTTACGAGCCGAGGGCAGGCGGATAAGACGTGGTTTGTTCGTGTGAACAGGATTTGTTGTGAACTAGCCGGTACTTGTTTCGTCACCGGGAGTTACAGAATAGGTTGCCGTGAACTAGCCAGTGCCAGGTCCTTCACCGGGTCGGCAGTAGATGGAAGTTTGTGAACTAGTCGGTGCCTGTTTCATCACTGGGTCGCCACTAGCTAGGAAAGAGAGAGGTAGTCGTAGACTAGCCGATGTCTATTTCAACACCGGGTCGCCACTAGATAAAAGTTTGTGAACTAGCCGATGCCTGTTTCATCACCGGGTGTCATTCGATAGGTTATCGTGGACTAGCCGATGTCTGTTCCACCATCGGGTCGTTACTAGGTAGAAAGAGAGAGGTAGTCGTGGACTAGCCGATGTCTATTTCAACACCGGGTCGCCACTAGATAAAAGTTTGTGAACTAGCCGGCGCCTGTTTCATTACCGGGTGTCATTGGATAGGTTATCATGGACTAGCCGATGTCTGTTCCACCACTGGGTCGTTACTAGGTAGGAAAGAGAGAGGTGACCGTAGACTAGTCGATGGCTGTTTCACCACCGGGTCGTCACTAGATAAAAGTTTGTGAACTAGCCGGCGCCTGTTTCATCACCGGTTGTCATTGGATAGGTTATCCTGGATAGCCGATGTCTGTTCCACCATCGGGTCGTTACTAGGTAGAATGAGAGAGGTAGTCGTAGACTAGCCGATATCTGTTTCACCACCGGGTCGCCACTAGCTGGAAGTTTGAACCAGCCGGTACTTGTTTCATCACCGGATGTCACAGGCTAGGTTGTCGTGGACTAACCGGTGCCAGTTTGATCACCGTGTCGTTACTAGGTAGGAAAGAGAAAGCTACTCGTAGACTAGCCGATGGCTGTTTCACCACCGGGTCGCCACTAAATAAAAGTTTGTGAACTAGCCGGCGCCTGTTTCATCACCGGGTGTCATTGGATAGGTTATCGTAGACTAACCGAAGTCTGTTCCACCACCGGGAAGTTACTAGGTAGAAAGAGAGAGGAAGTCGTAGACTAGCCGATGGCTGTTTCACCACCGGGTCGTCACTAGTTGGAAGTTTGTGAACCAGTCGGTGCCTGTTTCATCACCGGGTGTCATTGGATAGGTTATCGTGGACTAACCGATGTCTGTTCCACCACCGGGTCGTTACTAGGTTGGAAAGAAAGAGCTAGTCGTGAACTAGCCGATGTCTATTTCACCACCGGGTCGTCACTAGATGGAAGTTTGTGAACTAGCCGGCGCCTGTTTCATCACCGGGTCGCTACCAGATAGAAAAGAGAGATCTAGTCGTAGACTAGCCGATGTCTGTTTCACCACCGGGTCGCCACTAGATGGAAGGTTGTCAACTAGCCGGTGCCTATTT
>CM052190.1:10694375-10705630 GCA_028455805.1 Lasioglossum figueresi | reverse complement strand
AATGACATTAATTACGAATTACGAGGACGAGGAATAGAAAATACGCCGCCAAAGAAGGCGTAAGTTGGAGTGGTGGAAAAGTTTTGATCGGGGTCAGAATTGTGCAGAATTAAAATTGAATTACTCCAGGAATTATAATTACAGAGTAATTGAATTACATTGTGATTCAGTCATATTGTAATTTATAATTCAGATCTGCATTCAATAGAATTACAATGTAATTCGTAATTGCAACTGGAATACAATTATAAAATACTTTGTAATTATATTATATTAATAACGAATTACGAGGACGAGAAATAGAAAATACGCCCCATAGACAGCAAACAAGTATATAAATGAAAAACATAAAAATATATCGCCCTTCTTCAAAGTTCTGAGTTATAATTTGGAGAGCTGTATTTTAATTATATTGTATTTCAGTTACACAACTGATTGAAATAATTGGCAATGGAATTAATTGAAAGGTTTGAATTATGTAATTCAGTTACGACGTGGTTGTATTACTATATAATTGAAATGCAATGTAATTCAATTGCGTAATTCAATTAAAATGTATTTGAATTTGCACATCTCTGCTCTGATTTGTACCAACATATTGTATTATACAGAATTTTTTCATTTACAAAATTGTCGTTCAGTTCTCTCTACCATCGACGAATAGTATAGTCATTCACCACCACATTCCAATCGAACATCGCATAATGTCACCGTCCATGTATTTGTTATTCCACTCATATAAAAAACGTACGCGACAATCACATTGATTGACGTTTTCACAATACGTTATTCAAAAGAAAGGTTACATATCTACACGAAGATAGGACTTTAAGGATCAGTTTTGTATCTTTAGATCAGTAAATTAATAAATCTGCAGGCTGTAATAGTATTTCTTATAATAGCATTATAAAGTCTTCCTATCTTTACGATGGAGGAGGTAGGGTTACTTTTTCCTCGGGATTTGTAATAATGTTTACAAAATTCATCAGGTATTTATACGCTTGCTTTATTGGACTTTCTGAATTTGGGTGTACGTATAATGACGCTAGCAAACATTTACAGACGTCGTGCAGAAAAATCACGTGCGTCTCGCTTGTACACGAAACATCTGCTTCGAATGTTTTCTTAAAATGACAATTTGAATGTTGCTGCTGTAATTATAGTTTTCTATCGATCGTATTTGTTGTTAATAAAATTGTTAATGCTTTCGATCCACAAGGGTTCGATCGTTTGTTGCTTAATTTAGAAATCCATTTTGCAAATTACTAAAGTAATTCCGACGTTTCGATCTACATTTAGATCATCTTCAAGGGTTACTAGAATTGCGTCTGTGTACATTCTTTTTTAAAAAAGGTAAGAGTATTTTGAAATTTAAGAATACATAACAGAGAAAGGGAATAATGCTGGTAATAGAACTACTCGCTATCTTTGTGATGAACATTAATAAACTCGACGCGACACTGTAATACTTTTTGAGTGCATGCTGGTTATCGAGATACTGAGGTAAAAAGTAAACATTAGGTGTACGTAAGTATATGCTGGTGCAAGTTACGAATTGTTTGTGATCTTGGAAAATTAGCTTCTAACAAAAATGCAACATTAGCAAGACTAAGTTTTTGATGATAATATTGTATCCGTGTACATTTGGAAGAATTATATATAAATATTTCCTTAAACTGTACACTATAACACAGTTTAACTTTGAATTTGATTTTGAGCACTCACAGTGTTTGCAATTGCATAGATTGTTAATGTAAACATATTCTTCTGTTTCAATGAGATTTTCATTTATTCTGCAACACATTTTATAAAAACCTTGTATAGGTTCCCTGTAAACATTTCTGATACAAACTTTTGTGATTCTGAAAAATCGACATTAAGCATTCACGTTGAGTGAAAATATGTTAACACTTTACCTACCGAAAGCCTATTAATAGGATTTTCAATAATTGTACTGTACCAAAAGGAAGCATAGAAATTTTCTTTTAGATTAGAATCTGAAATGAAAGTATTAGATGACAATATTGAGGGTGAATTGTTAGTTCATAATGAAAATTGCTGTCACTGTTGAGGGTTCCATTAAAAAGTGTTTAGCCATGAACATGATTTTTCAAAATTATGAAATAATCACCGGTCGGTAATGTGTTAGTAATACGAAATACGCGAGAGATTACCAATGGAATACAAATTGTAGCAAAGTTAAACACTGTTGCCCTAATTGTTGTTATTATCAACCGAAGGTTGGACGTAAAATGCTGTGTGGTTTAACTCTCTGACCTCCCAATTATTTTTCAATTTTATTGCCAACAATTCCCTATTATTTGAAATTTACTTCAAAGGACAGTTCCTTGACTGCTACTAAAAATGACATCACTAAAAATTGCTGTACCATTATTCAAAATATTGTTTATATTATTAAATATATCGGTATCTAATCAATTACTAAACATTTAGGTATTGTATGGGGTGTTACACCAATTTCATATCCATAAAATTTCAAAAATCATAGGGAACGGAAATATTCTAGATCGGAAGAAATATTTAATTTTCCAGTTAAAATAGCTCAGAGTGCAAAGGGTTAATAAGTTACAATTAATTTAACGAATACAACATATCATACTGTAAATACCTATACCAAAATAATGAACTCAATTAACCCTTTGCACCCCGAATTATTTTCCAATTTTGTTGCCAATAACTCCCTATTATTTTAAGTGTTTTATATAAATTTTACTTCAAAGAACAGTTCCTCGACTTGCTACTTATTTCAAACAATTTTGTTCACTAATCATATTATATATAGCTCTCAAACTTGTAATTTATATTTGTGAAACTTACATTTGTTTTTAACTAAAAAATAAGAAATTAAATAAACAATGGAAGAACCAAACAGACATATAAAAACCCGTTTCCCGACAAAGGAGTGCAAAGGGTTAAATATGAAAATATCATGGATTCCTCACATTTTTAATCTTGACAGTATTTTTCTGCACAGCTTTCAACGAGTGACCAGGACATAAAAATCGCGTGCGTCTAGAAATGAATCATTAATTCGACAGTCTCGCCTTTTTCAAAAATAGATCGCCAGTACGGATGATTTCATTCCATACTTTCGTCCAACTGGATCGGCAATTTATTCCAGCACGAATCGCGAGGTCTGATGCGATAAGGCAGATAGATAGGCAGAGAGGAGGGAGGGAAGAGAGAGAAAGAGAGCGCGAGAAAGAGAGAGAGAGAGAGGAAGAAAGAGAAACGAAAGAGAGAAGCGCCACGACCATCACTTTCGAGTTCTATTCTGAAACGGTGAATTTCCGTGGGGCCTTGAGCCTAAAAAATTCCGGCGAGTCCGCCGGCGACTTTATTAAAATGCCTTCTTTCTCGAATGGCCGTAATATACATAAACGCATTTAAATTGAATCGGCGAAGGTCACGAGTAAATATCCAAAGAAGGCCCGATAAATTCGATGAATCGCGGCCGCATACGCACATGCCTGTTTTCCATGGGTTCGGATTCGCTCAGACACGAGACAGGCCGGCCGAGAGAGGAACAGTGACTGAACAGAACTGCGCAAAAGAGTTCTCGAAATTCTACGGACTGTTCCGTGCACAAAGGTACAGCGAAAGATAAAAGTATTCGTGCATCGTCGGATTGTTTGCCTCGACCGGCGCGGCGTGGTGGCAGATTATAATACGCGTACCTACACGGGTCTGTGGGCTTAAGGAAACGCAAGGCAACGTCTCTGCACTCGAATTTCTAAACTCCTAAAATATTCTCCCTTTTACATTCAACTTATTCATTTATTTCGTGGTAGTCGCGTTGACAATAGCGTCCGAAAGTATTTTTTGTAGGGTAAACTGGTACTATTGCTGGCACTGCAGTAGTTATTGGCACTTTTGATTTAAACGGCAAATATTAAGAAGTTTTGGTATAGAAAATCATTTTTTTTATTGCTTCTTATTTATATTTCAAAGCAACGTTGTAAGTTTTCATAACAGAGTTCCACGTACGGCTGTTAGCAAATGCGCCAATGACTGTACTATTTGTCTCGCTATTGTTATTCACTGAATGCATTTTATAATAAAAGATTTATGACTCGTAAAACTGTTTGATTTTGCTGAGAAATCTGTATTAGCTTGTAATAATAGAAAGTTAAGCTCGTTTAAACATTTCTAAAAACGATGAAAAGATTTTTACTACGATTTTGGCTTAGAGTGCCAATCATTGTACAGTTTACCCTATTTGTAGATTTTGTACAACTGTTTATCGGTTTCCTGTATTTGCTATGTTGTCCTGCAATCTTGTAATATTTTATCGTATATTATAAAATAATTATAAAATATATTATCAAATGAGCCGTTGAGTGCAAAAGTGGTAGAAGTCAATCATCGACGAAGGCGATGATAACGAGCGAGAACTTTGCTGCGTATATTTCTGTTTTGCAGGAATGTTACTCGCTGCAACATAACATAGACACTGACCGGTTTAACAGGTCGCCAACCGATAAAAAAGACGATTTGAACTTTTCTGGGTAGCTACAGCAATTAGTTTACTACAGGATGTGAAAAGAAATTTTTTCAAAAATTGCAATTGATCGGAATTTTAGAAAAAATACTAAAAGTTGCATATCACAACTTTTTTATGTGGACCTTTATTGAAAATTTAAGAAATACGTTTTGCAGATCTGTGTGAATTATATGCACTGTGAAAGTTTCATCGAAATCGGTTGATGCGGGAAAAAACGACAGGCATGGAAAGATGTAAGAATTCTTAGATTTATTGCAGTTAGGGCCGAAAATCGTGAAAATCTCCCATTTTTACTATCTTTAAACGTTTGTAGCTCACCGCAACGTCGACAGATTTTGACGAAACTTTCAGAATATGCTTAATTGACACAGATTTACAAAACGTATTTTTTAAATTTTCAATATAGGCCCACATAGAAAAGTTGTAATATGCAACTTTTAGTATTTTTCTCTACAATTCCGATCAATTGCAATTTATGAAAAAATTTCTATTCACTTCCTGTAGTTAAATAATAGCTCTAGCTTCCCCAAAAAAGTTCAAATCGAATAGTACGATATTAAAAAAGTTATTGTCTTTTTTAGAGCGTCCGAACATTAATCCGGTTCACTGTACCAATCATAAACATCCTCCGTAATGGATTCAATGCAAAAATTCAAAAAATTAAGATTTATCATAACAATTACTCTCTAACTTTTACATCTCCTGCATCCAGATCGAATTGATTGCTCTCATTATATCGATATAGAAGTTAATTTTTTAATCCGGCGAAATAATTGCGGCAATCAACGTGTTAATCGTCGTGATCAATATTACAATGTGAAAGTATGAGACAATGGCGCACGAAGATTCTTTTCCCTCGCTCTGTGTGCGAGAGAGCCTGCAATTGGGATCTGTTACAAAAGCTCGGCCAGTTTTGTATTCGGCTCCAGTAAACGTGTCGCGGCTCTTTTTCGTTCTGTTTCTTTCTTCTTCTTCTTCTCTTTCTCTCTCTCTCTCTTTTTCTCTCTTGCTTTTTATTTTTTTATTCGAAACTGCGCATGGGTTCCGTGAATCGCGGCGCGTGCAGCATCGGAGCTTCTTCGGCGATGCAACGGAGAGATAAAAATGTCCGTTAACCGCGATCCGAGGTTTTTCGTCCGAAATTCGTGCATTCTTGCACTCGACCGACTTGAAACAATCTTGTCTCCATTAACCCTCGGGCAACGGACGATTTTTATAGCTATATACATAATTGGCAATGCTTAGGACCGTTCGCAGCTCTAATTAATTATTTTTTTTAAATTTACTTTTGATGATATCTTGTGAAGACACATTCGTCTTTCCGATATGCGGAATGAAACAGTTACTCAGCTAGTTTAATTGCCACAAATTTAGTACTTAAATGACAATTTGGATGTTCCCGGTCAAAAATGATTCGGGGAAACCACTCGGAGGGTTAAGGGTTGAAGCAATAACGGTCTTGAAGGATCGATCCACAGGTACGACTACAGGAACGCATCGTGTCCGAAATTGCAGAAATTTTTCGTTGAATATCGCTGTATTCATTTCTTGTGCTCAATTGGCGCTATTATTATGATATTATCCAGGGTGATCGGTAAACTGCTGCTACTACCGAAAAGGGGGTGATTCCATATTAAAAAAATAAGTCTACTTAAGACACTGCTTAACACTTAAGGGGTAATGACATAGTAACAAGTCGGAATAATAGAAAACACAGTAATATTAAAAAAAATAAGTCTACTTAAGACACTGCTTTACACTTAAGGGGTTAGGGCACAGTAAGAAGTGGGGAAAATAAAAAACACAGTAACAATAAAACAAAATAAGTCTACTTAAGACACTGCTTAACACTTAAGGGGTTAGGACACAGTAACAAGTGGGGAAAATATAATATTTTTAAACAACAGTACAGAAAAAAGTGAATGATCGATTAATATAAGTTTTTGTATTTCAGTTTACTATATTATGGACTATAGAAAAGTGCTTGTAATATTTAAAGAATAATTTCTGTTTTTGCTTGGAATATCTGTTCTTCCAGATGACCAGCTGGTGTACAGGATTCCTACAAATCGAATTGACTATATCAAAATTCCCAAAAATGTCATAAACTGTGATATATTCTCTAAGCATCGACGATCTCACATTTCGATTTTTGTGAAAATTAACAAAATGGCAGATATTTTAAATTTAATGTCTGAATTTCGGTAGAGAATTTGTTACTTTTTTATTTATATTTAACAAAATAATGGGAAAATTGAAAAAAATCGAGCGTCAATGCCTAATAGATATTATAATGACGATAACTGTAAAATTTTAATGCAATTGCTTAGGTAGAACTCGAGATTTCTATTGAGTTGGCGAGAAAGTAATTTCGGTATTTTAAGGTGAAGCGAAACCCAATTTTTATTTTTTTATTCAAGCGATGAGCTTTAATCAATAAAATATTTTCTTATTTATTCTTTTTGTCAAAAGATCATCGAACAAAATGGAAAATATCTTATTCATTAAATTTCATTGCTTGAATAAATAAAAACTGGACTCTCTATTTCACCTTAAATTACCGAAATTACTTTCTTGCCGACCCAATAGTACACCGTTTTGAAATACGCAACTCTGAGAAAATGCGTTTTATGTTTACGAATGTAATTTTTCTATAAAGAAGAATTTTCGATTTTTCTAAAATATTGTATTACCGCGTCCTAACCCCTTAAACAAATTATCTTTCGATTTTCTATTCGACACCTAGAACCTCTCGAATCCGCACAGCTTCGTAAGTCAACAGTTTTATTCAATTTCATCCTCATCTACCTCCGTCTTCTGAAGATTACTTCCTTTATAGACGCAAATAACCTTAGCCGTCGATACATTTTCTCACCGGTGGACAAAAAAGAATGAAATAATCTGCATACAATAATTAAAGCCATTGTTAAAAGGAACACATATGTAAATCCGAGAACAGCCACGACGTTACATCGTTGTCGTCATTCACGACCTTGATGACTATTCGATGTTACGCTACGAAACCTTTCAGTTGTGTACACAATAGTACACATATATGTATTTACATGGAATCAGACGAGAACTAGCTTGAACACTTTCTCTAAATGCAAATCGTGTCGCGCGATTCAAGTAGAATGCAAAACACTTATTACTTTTAAAAATTTAATTACTCTATTAATAGTTCAATTGTGGTGGGAATTATTTATTACACTGCTTCTTTCCTGGATATTTTATAACGTTATAACCATAACGTTATTTTACCACGTTATGGCAAAAATGGATAAAAAATAAACACAGAACTGAACTGATACCAGAAGAATTTAAAGACATTTTTATATTATTTTATGCCTCTTGAGACAATTAGAAAACAAATACATTTTTATTATAAGTTACTTGAACCATTTTTATTTTGCATAAAGATCTCGTTGTAACTGTTATGATCAGCAAAGGATGATACGATCTTTATGCAAAATAAAAATGTTGTACCCAAATTGCAACAACCTGGAGTGAAATAGAAATTTTTTTCTTCTTAATTTTGTCATAAATGCATAAAATCCGTCATAAGGATGCAATAAATTCCATAAATATCACGAAAAACACGAGGATCTTCAAAGTTAGTAATTTCTCCTCATCGTTGCATAACTCGAACGGTATCGCGTTCCTCAGGTTTTATAAATAGCACTCTATTGTATGCAAATATCAAATGTTTAACACAAAATTATAATCCGAAGAAGCACCGAATTGATGTTCATGGAGCGTATGTCCGAATGGAATAAAAATTATCTCATGATTCGTACAGTTGCAAGGAATAAAAACAATTTATATTATGTGTATAAATAGCAGATTTTATTTATTTATGACAAAAATGAATAGGTCAAATACAAAAGTGTGAAGAAATTATAAGAATCTATGTTTAAAAAATTATATTAAAAGAAGAAATTCATTTTTATGCAATTTGCATTTCATACAATTGACTTAGAAAATTATTATCTTGCATAAGGGTCCGTAGTCTACATATAAACAATAACACTTTTATACATAGTTTCGAGAAACTTGAAAAACCGAAACAAAATTGTATCTGGAAATTCAGAACTTTGTTGTGAACTAATACTGTAAATTAAAAAATGAGAATAACACTCGCCATAATCATACAAATCCAACTGTGGACTATGTCTATTCTGGACAAAGTAAAAAATTGAATTTCAATAGCTCGAACAATAAGAACTCGCGAACTCGCATGATCGTGCCATTTATTTTATATAATGCGAAGCGGTAGTTACATGCGTTTACAAACGGTATTCATTTCGTTGGATTAATCGGTAAATAATTACACAATTATAATCGTCGTCCTTTGTTTGTTGCTCGTGGCTGTGCATCTAGCCGTGGAATAATTTCCGTTTCGAGAGGATGGGTTTTCCCCGACACGGGCCCGTTCTTTCGATTTCACCGAGAAAATGTCACCAGTACGAATCCCGTCCGAATGATTTCCTGAAGAACGATGGTGCAAGAGAATATTCAAGCTGTATCCGCGTTTTACCGTCGCCGATTAAACCGATCCGGTTCTGTAAATCCGCCCGAAATACCAGAGGTTGAATTCGAACGCGATACGACGCATTTTCGTAGAGTCGATCTTGTTTCGCGGTTCGACGCAAATTCGGAGTCCCTCCGACGCGAAAGTCCTACAGTTCGACGGCTGTCACTCGGCACAGTGGTTCGCAAACTTGCCGCATTCGCCAACTCCGAAAACACCCAACGTTGATTCCAAAAACTGGAAGAAACCTGGTTCGGGACCCCGAAAAATCAGTAGTTTTTAACCATTTTTTTCTCGACAACTATAACTCGATCTTTTTCGAAACTTTAGGGAGGATTTATTCAACATTTAGACAGTGCAACAAAATTTTTGTATCAACAATAAAGCCTTAACTTCGTAACGCTGCTGAAGTTGTAAGTTTACAAGCTATAACCCAGCGAATTCAATTTTTGTCTGAAGCACAGAAACCAAGGTTTTTCTTAATCCACACGGAATTCTGTCGTCGATGAGTTAATAAAACTTCAGAGAAAGTGGAAATGACGATTTCGAGGATGAAAGATCGACTTATTTATTTGAAAAAACCTATATAACTTAATATTTTCAGTTCATCGAAGATGGTCCAATTCTTTGAATCGAAGCGAATCGAAAATGAAACCATACTTTAGTAAAAAATATAAGAACAGGTAAATAAAAACGGATTTATAACATCGAGGTCATTAGCGACCACTTTTGGTATACAATTATAAATACAATGTTTAGTTAGCGCAATAATAGTCAAAGGTTAGTGTATACATGAGCGTGAAGATAATTAAAAAACCTATATAACTTAATATTTTTAGTTCATCGAAGATGGTCCAATTCTTTGAATCGAAGCGAATCGAAATGATCCACGAGCATTAACGAAAGATGAAACCATACTTTAGTAAAAAATATAAGAACAGGTAAATAAAAACGGATTTAACATCGAGGTCATTAGCGACCACTTTTGGTATACAATTATAAATACAATGTTTAGTTAGCGCACTAACAGTCAAAGGTATACATGAGCGTGGAGATAATTAAAAAACCTATATAACTTAATATTTTTAGTTCAACGAAGATGGTCCAATTCTTGGAATCGAAGCGAATCGAAATGATCCACGAGCATTAACGAAAGATGAAACCATACTTTAGTAAAAAATATAAGAACAGGTAAATAAAAACGGATTTAACATCGAGGTCATTCGCGACCACTTTTGGTATATAATTATAAATACAATGTTTAGTTAGCGCAATAATAGTCAAAGGTTAGTGTATACATGAGTGTAGAGATAATTAGATTTTGTGATATAGGTCTACTTGTTTGAGAAAAGTGAAAACGAGTGCAGTGATTTTTTGGTCATTGAGACATTCACTGAGATAAGTTGGAATGTCATGAAACAATTTAAGAAAGAAAATAAAAGGATTTATAAAATCATTCCGTGTTTTGTTACTATTTCTATTTGGAAACGTTCTTTGCACCCATAGAAGAGGAATCACGCGTTCGGTTTGCGTTTTCAATGGAAACATTAATTATTCCGTCAATAATGCTGGACCAGATAAACGGAATAGATGACTGCGCTCGGATCAGCGGCAGTGTCGTTGGCTGGAAATGCGCACTACGCGGCTGACAAGAGAACTGACAATGCACGTGATCGCAACTGCACTTTGATCATCTGTTTAGACTGTGTTACCACCATCGTGGAACGCGTGCGCGATGCACCAGCGCAAAAACGCGGGGAACCTCTCGAGACTCGCTACGCGATTCTTATTAATGAGTGACGCGTACGATAATATTACGAATCAGTCAAAACGTCGAAAACAAGTTATTTTTTGAGTCGCTCGTAGGAACGAGACAGCTGGATTCGCTGTTCCTCTTCAACCACTGTACGTTCAGCAGACTTCAACACTGAACGCACCGAGCTCAAAAAGTGACTGGCATTTGTCGCCATATTATGGGTCTTTTACACTGTTTTCTTTTTAAAATTAACCCGATTAGAACCTCTTTATGCATAAAAATGTCATAGAAGGGAAAAGAGCATTTATATTTTTTGTATGGCTACATTTATTTCAATGCTGAAATATTGATTACAAACGAATCGAATTTTATTTCATCTGAAATGAAACGCGTAAAATTCGTATTTGTTAGACTTTGTTAAAAACCTTCGTCACGAGTTTGAC
>CM052190.1:10683812-10694275 GCA_028455805.1 Lasioglossum figueresi | reverse complement strand
GGGCTTCAGCGCTTGAGGGAGAAGCTTCCCATGTTCTTTCATTTTCTCGAACAAGCTCTAAATATCCAGTTTTTCATAATCCTGTACTACAACGCCTTGGAAGTTCTTTATATCGTAATCCTGTATAATTCTAACACGCCACCAGTTTATTAGTGTCAGGTTAACGAGAGAATTAAGAGAAGGAAGACATTTTTACGTGGCTCCTGTGTCTTGCAACCAACAAGAACTTTCTTTATTTTGTTTATTATTATAATTTTTGAATTGGTTTCTCCTTGAATTGGTTCCAAGGCTTCCCCGGATAGTTTCAATAATGTTGCGATCCGGAGATCTTGCTGGCCAGAATTGTAATATTTTCAAGTTGCAAAATACGTTTCAACTATTTCGGTGAACGGCGGAATTATCATGTTGATGTATGAAATTATTACCAGCAGTTCTTGTGGCACGTGTATGTGTTTGCTACTGAATAATACCTTGATATTTCTGTCTAGTCATTTTGTCACTGATAAACTCACAATCAGATCAAATTGAATAAATTTTAATGATGTGCACAAATTTATTTAAATAATTATGTATGTATGTATCTCGTAGTTTGCCATTGGCAATTTTATCGGACGTTTCCCAATTTCCGTCCATCTTAACTTGGCCATCGAAAATATTTTTCAAACGCTGTCTGGCCTTTGCGACTTTGTTCCACTTGCATTGGAACTGCGAGGCAGGTGAGGTGCATACACGCACCTGTTCAAAGTATTACCATCTATGGACGTCCTCTTATCGTGAATTGCATTTCTGAGGGGCTGTCAAACTTTGCTCTGAAAAATTGTCATCTACCTACTTGAAATTGTTGCACCTTAAGTGTCACGATGCATCCTGACGCACCCTTTTATTCTCTTCTTTGTTCGTTCACACAGATAAATTATCATTATGCATTTATACATGAAAATACAAAGTAATTCTTTAATTTCGTCTCTTGCTTTGTTTGCTATCCTTTGCGAATGACGTGCTCACTCAACTGTCCGACCGATGAGAAAGTCGTTTGGTTAGAAACGCGTTTAAAAATAAACTTTAGAATTTTTTCTGAAATTTCAATGAACGTAGAGGTTTCAAAATTCTGCAGATATTGTTATGCACCTTTCAGTGTACAAACATATTTTTGAAATGTCCGTCCTACCTTTGTTACATTGTTCTGCTTGCGTTTGAACTCTCTGAATGACGCATGCACACAATTAGTGTATAAAGAGGGCTTCTCATTTGGAAGTACATCTTTGAATGAGATTCTATATTTTTAAATTAAAAGAGCGCCAATACTTGAAATCTTCACATATATTCTGACGTGCGTATATTTCGATTGCAAGAAATAATAAGAATATTAATACAATATTATTTATCCCCTTAATCATTCTTGCTTGCAATCGATGTAGACAATTTTTATTTTGCATTAAGATTCGCAGTTCATTCGTGAAGATAAAGTTCATAGAAAGCGATGGTCATTATTTTAGAGATTATACTGCAATTGTTCGTAAATAATTGATAAATTCGCGAAGAAAGGACTGTGAACTAATTTGTACACCAAATAAAATGTATAAAATTTTAGTAATTTCTGACGAAAGCGTAGACGAATAGACAGCGGATTTGTATGAATTTATGATGAAAATGACTGGGTGAAATATAAAACAGTGAAAGATTAGAAAAATCTAAGAATATTGTTACGTTGTCCTCGATGTAAAAAATCTATTAAGGGATGAAGTGAATTTTTATCTCCTGCTGCCCATAATCGTTGAAAAATATTTGTAATTTGCATAAAGATCCGCAGTCTAGTGATGAACCGTGTGTAATAGATTGATGTCGATTGTAAAGTGTCCACAGCAACATAACTGTAAACCAGCGAGGTTATTTATGGTTGAATTCAACAATGTATTTAGTGATTTACGAGAAAAGTACCTACACGATTTCACTGGTTGTGAAACGAGAAGTCTAGAGTCCATCGTTCCAATGAACTGACGTTTTCTTCTTACATATAAATGAATAAATTATTTCGTTGACACGGATATCTACTCAAGCGTGACATTGACTTTTTAATGGGGTTTCGGAAGATTTTGATACTTCTTTAGTCGAATTCACCAGAATTTCTCTTGGGAAAGTTACTAGACGACGATTTATAATACAGACATTTAAAATTTCTTCACAATTTTCTATGTATTAGAAATGTATACAGTCTGAACGGTAGACTCGATTCGCTTCACTCTTCATAAATTAACCCCTTTAAATTAACCCAGAAATTAAAACGTTTCTTCCGATCTAGAATTGTTTCATTTTAATAATTTATTAATTTATTAATAATTTCATTCAGAACTTACTACCAGCTATATACAAACTAATCTATGTGCTCGCCGTGCCTCACGAGTTGTCTCCTGACAGGAATTTAAAGGGCCGCGGCAGCAAGCCCTCCGATTGAGTCATTTCACTCACACTTTCGGTTCTAGTTGAATTATTGGCTAAAGTGTGTGACGTCACAGCCTAATCTTTGGCTGCGAGCGAGGACCTTCCGAGTATATCATTTCTTTCATTTTATCGATACGAAATTGATATAATACCTCACACGATACTTAAGGACTGCGTCTCCTAAACAGACGACACTCGCACGTAACTGCACACAGTCACCACAGTACACTCACATACCGCTAGACCACGTATACGTACACGAGAATTGCAAGGATCCGGGATACCACTCCTGATTTCTCAATAATGCAAAGACGGGGTTTCTTAGTAGTCAAAATCGCTAGATGAAACATCAATATAGGAGGCTATTTGCCTCAAAAGTCCTACTTTTACGTTTACGACGCGTAATTCTCATTATTCGACAGCATATCGACATATACGATAGGCGGCTCCGCGACATGCTACGCGAATAATGAGAATTACGCCTAATAAAAGTAAAAATAGGTCTTTCGAGGGCGATCGCGGCCAAGATTTATCTTTTATCTAGCGCTTTTGACTAGCGAAAAATCCCATCTTCGTATTATCGAGAAATGAGAAGGCGTTCATATAAGTTTATGAGGTGATTATTTCATAATTGTTGAAAGTCTATGGTTCATGGCTGAGGATTTTTTTAAAAAGAATCCTTCAGTAGCCACAGTAATTACAATCATAAACCAACAACTCACCCACAATAACTAAATCCAATAATTTCCTTCGGGATTATTGTGTAAAAGAAGATTTCTAAGCTTCCATTTGGCGCAGCGCAATTATTGAAAAGCCTATTAATAGGCTACCGGTAGATAAGGTGTTAAGGGAATGCAAATTACGCCTCGTAAATGAAAAATAGAATTTTTGAGGTCGATAGCGCCCTAGATCGATCTTTTATCTAGCGTTTTTTACTACTGAAAACCCCCTGATTTTTGTGTTATCGATAAATGTGAACGCGAATCTCGCACCCTTGCAATCCTGGAAACCAGTCTACCGTCTTAAATGTGCAGTAATCGATTAGATACCAACACATTTAATAATGTAAACAATATTGTGAATGGTTTTATTGGTGACTCTGAATCACTACTCAAGTGTTAAGGGTTAGATAACTTTTACAAATTAAAAAAACCGATTATTTGTATGTAGTTCAGTGTTTAGCTATAATAATAACTTATTACACCAGCGCCACGATGAAATTCGAAAAGCTGCCCAGCAAATGAACAAGACAAAATATAATTTTCTGCTACATTGATGTTCACCGAAATGACTTTTGTCCAGCTGGGTGGTTCGCAACATTGTGTGTCGGGAGGAATGGCGCGCGTGGAATCTCTGCGACCTGCCCCACATCACCCACGCGTTAGGCGTGTACCTGTCGATCGTGCTCACCGTGGTCTCGCTTTCATTGTCGTGAAATTAGCAGCACCCAATATTAACCCTTTGCACGCAAAGCTATTTTAACTTGAAAATGAAAGATTTTCGAAATTTTATGAATATGAAATTGGTATAATACCTCATGCAATACCTAAATGTTTAGCAATTGATTGGACACCGATACATTTAATGCTGTAAACCGTATTTTGAATAACGGTACAGCAATTTTAGCGGCGCCTGAGATTCGCCATTCGAGTGCTAAGGGTTAATATATTCGTTCTGAAATAAACGAAATTGTAGCGTGTAAACTTCACATTATCAATTAAGTCCAACTCCATAATGCGTTTAGTTATAACGAGATGGCGTTACAGAAATAATATTTACAGGCTCTGTCGCACCAGAGTCTGGACAGACCGTGTACGTGGAAGCTTGTAGGCTTTAGAGCGCATTTTCAGGACAGCTTCCCTGTACGCGGCGGTGGAAAAGTTTCCGTTGACACAGAAACTGCTATCGTGACGGTGAAAAACACCTGTTAAACACCGATCACCCATATCCATGGCAACAACGGCATCGATCCTTAGAGAATTTTTTATAAAGGCACCCTTGTGCGTGCTCACATCGCTCAGGTGCGTTCACGTAATGCGTGTACATGCATGTAGACGACTGAACGGCGTACCTATATATAGGCTCGCGCTCAGATATATAAAACCTTGCGTATCTTTTATGAATATACAGTACGTCGCATTGAAGTCGTCCATGTTGAACGTGCTCTCGGAATGACATTTTCTCTCAATGATTTTGCTTGGTCATTTGCGGAAGCTATTGTCTCAATACACATTTGAATTTCTCATCGTTTTGTAAGGTTATAATCCATCTATTAATCATGAGAATGCATCGTATCCTCTCTGTAATCGCCGAGACGAATGGAACACCCTGTAGATAATGTGATGCGAATAATTCTCTACGTTCCGAACCGCCACGGTATCAACGACGAGACAGTATTGACAACGTCAGTGGAAATTAGAAAAAGGTCTGTCAGAATGTGGAGACTCGAACTTATACATATGTCAACTATGATTATTTTACTGCACAGTCGATGACAAAATTAAGTGGACACCCTTGAACAACGAGTTTATACTGAACCAAACGACTTCGTTAAGATTAAGAATAGTTTACCAGGTGATGTATAAAAAAAAATTAGCTTAACACTTAGCCGACCGATCGGGGAAATCTCCACATTTTGAAGTAACTCGGTGTCCGACCGATCGGGGAGATTTCCCATTATGACTTTAGCAACGCGTTTCTCGTTTTCTGTCATTGTTAACTACCTCGACCTGGAGTTTTTCGCAATTGCTGACGGACTGCTGCTGTCGAGCGCAACATATAATAAAATCAACTAATTTTGACGTTAGTCAAAACGTCTAAAAAAGAGATTAAAAATTACCATTGGCAAAGTTTACGATTTTTAATTTTCTTATCTGTGCCTATAATGAAAATTGAATGCATGCCTTTTGTAGATTTAAGTAAGTTACGTACGTGAACAAAGTTTCATAAAAGTCGATTAAAGTTGGTACGAGCTATCAATAATCAAAATTGGCGAAAATTATTTGATCGGGAAGAAATGAATAATATAAATATTTAGCAGATTCTGTTCGAAATGTTTGTACCACTAGTCTCGCTTGATGTTACAAGGCAAGTGACTGACAATAATAGCGAATGTAATCTGTAAGTATTATTTAATAATGTTTAATGAAGATTTCACTTTGATTGAAATTTGGTTATGTTAAACTGGATCGTAGTACGTTATGTTAAACGTCTCGAAATTTCCAAGCAGATCGACCCAGTGTCGCGCCTAGAGGTCTCTCGATTTTACGATGGGAAGCACTGTCGCTAGTTTTGTATCTCGCCACCTTTCACTTCGAGACTCCTATCAATATAGGTGGAAACATCTACCGTTACGTGCGAGCACAGGTATGCATCGCTTGCTATAAAAGCGGAGTGAAGTATACAGGCTAATCGGTATCTGGCGGTACAACCGAAAAGGGGATGTTTCTACAGAAAAAAAAGTTGCTCGAATATGTAGGATAATACTTTACCAATGGGTCTTTGTTTTCGTAGAAATTACCAGAAAATTTCCTCTGGTTTCTTATCGATTATAATCAAGTGTACAGGGTGAATCACGAATCGTGATCAGTAGAGATTACTCTGTTATTAGCAGTCCGATCGAAAATGTTTTTATCACGTACAGCATGGTTTCAAGAGAGCTTTCACGCGATTATTGCAAATTTTTCGTCAACTCTTTCTTTATATGATTTTTCAAGGTCACCTTCAATTCTTTGCATTTCCTATTTCTTAGAGAATTTCAAGGCAAATTCGGAAACGTATAACATTTATAACATTGTAAAAAATTTACTATAATCACACGAATGTGGTAAAAATATTTTCGATCGGACAGCTAATGACAGAGTAATCTCTGCTGACAACGATTCGTGATTCACCCTGTATATACATATTTTTATTTAATAATTGTTACCTACATCGCGCTGAATATTTTCTTCTTAATTCGTTCCCGAGGAAATACAGTGCACCGTGCTGTACGAATCAATGTTGATTTAAATGTATTACTTTTACGTGTTGGGTACGTTACTGTTTTCAATTTTGCTTTTCATAGATATAAATCAACAATTCAGTATTAATATTGGTTACCAAACAATTCCTTTTCAGATTCCTGGTTATTACAGATTTCCACTCGTTAATCGACCAATTTTAAAATACATACCACCTCGCTTCTAATTAAACGATAGAGATTTTATAATTTCCGACACTTCTAGAAGGTAAATAGAAACGCATATTCAATATTATTGAGCAATCAATATTATAGAAACGCATATTCAATATTATTGAGCATATTCAAGGAATTTGAAAATACTGCTGTATTGTTTCTGGTCTTGTTAAAATTATTAAAAGACAGATTATAATTATTAAAAGACAAATTATTAATAGACGATGTAGTCTGTGTAGATCCTATATCTTTTTACAAAATGGAAACTAATCGCATAAGTCGCAGCAGAGGTTAGATTCATTTGAGTTGCCTATTTTTTTCTACTCCGATTACCGATTACTGTTTCTCCAGAACCAGTGGAATAAACGCACGCAAATAAAATGAGTTAACAATGCATTTATAAGCTTCGTTGATTTTCAAGTATTTGTACTCGGTCCAGATATCGACCGTGAAATCCAGCATTCTACCCGCGGCCCGGCATTTTTCATTTAAACACTCTCGGATCGCGTTTAATAAACGAGTCAAAGTTATGTTCGTCATTAATAACGTTACGTCGCTGTACAAGTGATCGAAGCACCCCTTTTTCCATGTTGAAAACTCATTTTGCATTTATCGGTTCGATGGTGTCGCGAATGCAACTGATGCGAAAAAATATATAGGTACTCTTTTTTTTCTAATAAATTCGACATTAATACAATCCTATATGTTCTAATTCTAGACGATAATGAACTATTTATTATTCATTAATATACAATATACAATAATATAGAAGAAAGTAATTTCGGTATTTTAAGGTGAAGTGAAATGGAATTTTTTTATTCAAGCAACGAACCTTAATCAATAAAGTATTTTCTTATTTATTCTATTTGGCAAAAGATCATCAAACAAAAGGGAAAATATCTTATTCGTTAAAGTGCATTGCTTGAATAAAAAATTGGGCTCTATTTCACCTTAAAATACCGAAATTACTTTCTTGGCAACCCAGTATCACAATTCATACGTACAGTCGACGATGATGACAAGTTAAATTATTTTTAAATTTAATCAAATTAATTATTTGTATAGTGGAATCATTATTAACTCTAGAAATTGCAACAAAATAATTTTCTGCATCGATCATTGTTAAATAGTGGTAGTTAAATAGGATTTAATGTTTTATCTTTCTCAATAAGTTGAATATATCGCGTAAAATTTTTGTTTAACCCTTTCACTGTGAGAAAGTAAAAATACATGTACGTAAATAAATACATGGAATTCTCTTTGTTAACAGAAATGTATGAGATCTGCAAGATACCAATAAGAATTAAACTAACTACAATTTTTATAAAACATTTTAGTGTTTGGCCATTTCGTTTCTCTGTTTTTAGCATATATGCATGAAAATTTCAGTTTGTAGATAAAAATTAAGAAACACGAATATTTTTACAAAATTGTACAGTACTCGGCCATTTCACTTCGCCACTATTCGAATAAATCCATATAAAATCTGTAATCCAATAGTCAAAATAAAAATAACTAATATTTTTGCAAACTCGTATACTGCATTTCCATTTCGTTCAGCCATTTTTAGCATAACAGCATAAAAGTCTGACAAGAAAAATGCCGAAAACCAATATTTTTGCAAAATCGTACAGTGTTCGAAATTTTCTTTTGTTAGATACATTTGTCCCCCGCAGCGACACCCACATTCGGAATGCATCGCGCCGATTTCGTCGGTCATCATTGTGCAATCTGTTTCCGGTTTGCATACTGCACCGCATCTGTCAATCTCGCATCGAACGTGCGTCGCTCGCCGAACGATTTAGACACACGGCGTAGATCGTCGATTCGTTTCGACGGAATCCTTTTGGTGCGGCGTTCAGCTGGCGATGGACACCGGCGACAATAGGGAAATAAGCAGATGGCCTCAAAATGCAGATCGGCCCGCGTTCGATTCCCGGGAAAACCGATGGAAAAAGGGGTTAGGCGGACCGGAGAAGT
The DNA here is from genome assembly GCA_028455805.1 of Lasioglossum figueresi. Taxonomy (NCBI): domain Eukaryota; kingdom Metazoa; phylum Arthropoda; class Insecta; order Hymenoptera; family Halictidae; genus Lasioglossum; species Lasioglossum figueresi. The sequence goes on along the minus strand of CM052190.1, from coordinate 10,685,679 downwards.
CGAGCAGATGTCGGATCGCGAACGATCGATTAACAGTGCGACGATTATGAGCGGATTTTCTCGCCGCTTTGCACCCTTTGCTCCCACGCTTTGCAGCCGGCCGACCGCAACAGTCCCCCGGGGAAGATGAATGGCCAAGATTTTTGCACAAAAGTCTTCCTTACAGCCACGCCATGGGACAAATTGCCGATCTAGACGGCTAAAGCACCGGACGGAACAGACTTAAGGGGAGATTCCGGACTGGCGCCGTCAAAAGTAACTCATTCTGCGGAATTCATTGCGAGAGAGAACCGCGGCAAATTATTTCGTCGGAGTTCCGACTTGTTATCAGCCGAGTTTTTGTCAAGCTTCCCGCAAAAACACTAAAAATTCCCGCGATCTTCAGAACGAATTTCTGCTTCCGCATAATCGATTCATAAATATTATGCAACGCAAATGCATATCCACGTGTAGCGACTGCTATGATTAAAAACCGATTAATAATCTCAAGATTATCATCTTCAGCGTCAGCGTCTTTTCCTTCTATAAAATATTTGCCTTCAACCAACGAAACTCTTCTTGTTGTAAAATACAAATGTTAACACTTGCACAATCTCTGGGAGATTCATGAATTTTATTCTGTTTTATTTTCCTTTGAATTATCTTGGAATGTATCGATGAATAAGATCTGAAATGACTAGATCAAATACGAAACTGTGAGGTCATCGAAGCTAACAGTATTGTCCTATTATTCTCAATGTATTTAAAATATTTGAAGGAGAAGCACATTTTCACTTTTTCTCATTTTTTCCACGATTTGAATATACACTGTTTTATTCTTCTCTGAATTATCTAATTGTTCAATGGATTCTTACTTTAGTGGTTCTATGCAATATAACAACGGCAGAATCATGCAACGGAAGCTCTGGAGAAATGTGAACGAATACCTGTGACCCGCGCGGAGGATTAAATATATATAAAAATTAATTTATATAGCTTTGAAATATTGTGTGCTCTTTACTCCGTAATTCTTTCCACGAGAATAATATGTTTTTCGTCGGTTCGAAGAGACGAGCGCGCGGAAACGAGTATATCCGGTTTATTTTTCCTCGGTGTACTCATTATGATTAATTTCTTTGTCCAGAAGAGAATTCATAAGACGCGCGATGAATTGAACAGCAGCGAATGCTCCCACCAGTGCGTTGGAAAAAATAACGCGTGACTTCGAAACACGTGTGTCCGTATATCCGCATTATCATTGCGAACGCGGTTCCGCGATTTCTGTACTTCCATACGCATTTCGACGAGGTCCATTTTCGTGATTCGTTCGTGGGCGTGTCCATCGTATTTGCATATAAACGAACTATTACCTGTGAATCGGGCTATCCGCGGCAGTTCATTGATAAATTTTAATGAGAGAATGTCGCCCACCCCGAGCGTTGATACAATTAGACGAGTCTTTTTCCTTGGAACGATATTGGGGACGGAAATAAATTTAATTAAACGGCGGCACCGAAGAAATGTTTTCTCAGCACTTCGATTGGTTCGTTTCTCCAACCAGAAAATAGACACGGTTTAAATAATTTGCCGTATTTGTCGCAAACAAGGAGAACGAAACTGATGAGTCGAACTATTTAATATGCATTAGATTTAAGAAGTTTTCCATTCGATCACTTTACTTATAGAAATGACGGCATAAATAATGTATGTATATTGAACAACTTTTGAATTTCACCTGCATTCGTGCAAGTAAAAATTGAATATACTCATCGCAGGTTGAAAGAGATTGAGAAGGTACGTCGTAAATAATGAAAGTATGTTCGTGGTGATACTGTGCACAGCATCAAATTTATTTAATCTGTGCTAAAATTATAATCTGCAAATGATA
>CM052190.1:10671231-10683712 GCA_028455805.1 Lasioglossum figueresi | reverse complement strand
TGTCAACGTATTAATCGTTAAGCGACGAGAGTAGTCAGATCAATAAGAATTATCCTTGATTTACTGTATATTAAATGAATTCTTACTTCTCTGGTCATCTGTAGACTGTGGATCTTTATGCGTTTATAGCAAAATTTAGTAGACGAAATTCAAAATTGTTGGAAAATTTTCAAAATTGAAGATGTCAATACAGTAGGACCTCGATTTAAATATGATTATATTGTGAAGAGAAATAAATTTTTAAAAATGAAAAATTCATTTTGGAATATAATGTACATTTTAATTATGTCCTTCGGGTCTCGATTAACCATCGGGCCCTAATTTATCCGGGCTGTTTGTCTCTCGTTCAAGCCGGTTAATCCAGGTCCTACTGTACATGATTTTTCCTCTATTCAAATCATTAAGCGAAGAAATAACAATCAATTTTCAATTTTTGTTCAATTTAGTTTCTATTCCTTACAATCGATGCAGACAATTTTTATTTTGCATAAAGATCCGCAGTCTAGCCATCAGTAAAAGTCTCAATGAAAAGGGTTGATATTTTTGTTAATCTAGCAAATAGTTAACCCTTTGCACTCCAGCCTAGTGACTCATGTAGTACACCAACAACTCCAGCACTATATTAGTTACAAGTGTGTGTATATATAGTTATATACGTATGAACTTGTTTTATATAATGTAGCTAAGGAAAGAATATATATACAGTAGAGGACAAAAGTTTAAGACGCTCTAAAAAAGACGATAACTATTTTAATATTGAACTATACGATTTGAACTTTTTTGGGAAACTAGAGCAATTAGTTTACTACAAAAAATTGTAATTGATCGGAATTGTTGAAAAAATACTAAAAATCACATTTTCAACTTTTTTATGTTGACCTACATTGAAAATTTAAAAAATACGCTTTGTCGATCCGTGTCAATTAAACATATTCTGAAAATTTCGTCAAAATCGGTCGACGTTGCAACGAGCTACAAACGTTTAAAGACGGTAAAAATGGCATATTTTCACGATTTTCGACGTCTAACTGCAATAAATCCAAGGATTCTTCCATCTTTCGATGCCAGTCGTTTTTTCCCGAATCAACCGATTTCGATGAAACTTTCACAGCGCATATAATTGGCACAGATCGACGAAACGTATTCTTTAAATTTCCAATATAGACCCTCATAGAAAAGTTGAAAGTGCAACTTCTACTATTTTTTCTACAATTTCGATCAATTGCAATTTTTGAAAAATTTTCTTTTCACATCCTGCAGTAAACTAATTGCTCTAGCTTCCCCAAAAAAGTTCAAATCGTATAGTCCAATATAAAAACAGTTATCGTCTTTTTTAGAGCGTCTTAAACTTTTGTCCGCTACTGTATATATATTATATATATCTCTATATATATATAAAACTATATAAATAATAATAAAACAAAACATTTATTCCTTAGCTACATTATATAAAAGAAGTTGAAGTTTAACAATCTTCAATGAAAATTTAATTTTGTAATTATTTGAAGTTCATATTTCACATGTCGAGAGCTAGAAAACGGTATGCAAAGCGCTGCGCGACTGTAAACTTTCAGTAACAGGCTTATTTTTATTCGTCCCCAACCGCGTAATTCTCCCACGTGGATAATAGTTTCGGTCGTGCTTGTCATTTTACCTGGCGTCGTCTTTCGTCGGCGGTTCCGCGGCGCTGTTTTATTGCGCTGCTGCTGTGCTCACATGGATGTCCGCCTCTGTCTTTATGCAAACCTTAATTGCTCATTCGTCGGTCCTTGGTTTCGAGTCGCGATCACCAATGGAGCGCATGCACCGTTCGACGCTGAATTAAGGCGCTCTAACTTATTTTTCACGCGAACTTTCGATCATGTCGCTGCCGCGCCGGGAGATTAGCCGCTGCGCCGCTTGCGAACCTTTCGTACTATACAATTTAACACCACGTAGATCGACCGAGCACTGAAACTGATTATTTTACAGTACTTCATAAAAATTACGCATTTATTCAGATTCTTAGCGGTTTTTATCACGGTACGCGCTAGCAATCGTACGCTCCGAATTAAAAGGATAGCACACGTGTAGAAACTTAACACTAAACCTACCACCACCGGTAACATGATCGGTACCAGATTTTTTATTTCACAATTATTGAAATTATAAAGATGCTTCCGTGGTAAACGATTAAATAGATACATTTAATATAGCGGAGATATTATAATATGAACTGCACAAAGTTCAAATAAATTTAATCTTGTTATTTTCATAGGGCATCGTGTATCGGCATGTAATAATATTTTGGAGCTCGGTAGCTTTAGTGTTAAAATATTAGATGATTGCCTAAGTTCGTGCCCGATTTGAAACTAAAATTCAATAGTTAAATTTTAAAGAATACAACTTTATTAATCGATTATACATATCGTCACCATTCTTTTCTAATTGGAGAAAATGTAACCATTTTTTAATATTTTAATTTAACCATTCTTTAACCAAATCTTTTACCAATCCTTAAACCAAACCTTAAAATTTAAGTTTAAATTTTAAACTTATGCGATCATCTAATATTAAGAAAGTGAATGATATTTTCTATGTAATATTTCGGCTATCTTGATTTATACAATTTTTTAATACTACTCCCACTTTTCTCGAATACGTTGTTTATTCAATTATAATAAAGTGTGTACAATTTGTTTATTTGGGAGTATAATGATAAATTTGATAGAATGATGTAAAATAATGCGGCTAATATGACATTCGCCTGTTTGAGAAAAGCATGTCTTTTTGTAACATTTAATAACTTTTTTGTATACTATTTATAATAAACGAGATGTTTAAGGTGCTCAAGTCTAATGGGACACCTTGTATATTTTAACACATTTTCTTAATATATTTTATCAATTGCAGATAAGATACATTTTGCCCTGCAGAACCGCGTGATTGATTGTTAAAGTTGGGGAATTTGCCACGGCGAAGTAGACTTAAGTGCATTAAAAATGGCCGATTGAGCTGAAGGCAACTGCATTACAATTAAGAATGCTTCGTTATGCTCCTGAGATTATTGGCGATGCCCGTTGACCATGTCGAAGTGGAGCCTGTTTTATATTTCGACTAGCCCGTTGGGAAATGGTTCTCCTGCAATTACGAGATTCAAATATCTACCCTCGGGGATGAAAAAATTGAATTTTCCGTCTTTCGTATTTTTCCGAAAGTACGCGGCGCATGGACTTGGATGCATTAATATAGGAGTATTAAGTATGTATTAGCTAATACGTGAGCATAAATTTACCGAAGAATGATGTTCCCGATGCTGATATATTTTTTATTCATTTCGATATTGTACCACTGCATACAAAGTGAACATTTTATTGTGATTATTTTTATTAAATTTATTTTATTGTGATAAAAATGAAAAAAATTGAATGAAGAATCGGTATATCAACGCTATTCTCTTAAATTATTTTTATTCTGTAATGTAAAATAAGGTTCAATTAAAATTCTGTTCCATTTTTTGTTACAGGTGAGTTCCGAGATGATTCTTCTGTACAAGGATATTTGCTATCCGATAAAAGTTCCCTACCGTTGTTCAACTTTTATAAAATAATCAGGTATAGTTGTATTACTTAAACCTACATTTTCTCTTGTTGTTCTATCTTTCTTTACTAAAGTAACCCAAACTACCTACGTGCATAAAGAAAAGATTTACTCATTCTGGTTTATTTTATTAATGAAAATTAAATGTGTTCGATTATATTAAGAATTTGATTTACTATAATACATAATATTGGTTTCACATTGACTTCAAACGATTGTACTCGCGAAGAAGTTACGAACTAAAATTGAATTTCTGAAACATTCTGAAAATGAATTTAGACGTCTGAAAATATTTAATTTTCAAATAGAGTAGCCAAACTCTCGCGTATATATTCAATTTATTATTAAATTACGACACATTCGAACTGCCAGATTAAACGTTCTAAATGGAGCTTGAACACCAAACACGATATAATTTCAACTGTATTTAGTGGTTTAATCGACGATGAAAGTTTCGGGCGCAAGAAAGGACGGCATATGGGAAAGAAAGAGACGCGGACAATCGTCGTCGCCGACACAGTTCAATAATTTTCCATACGCTGTTCCTCGTTGCGTTCAAAACTTTCATCGTCGATTAAACCACTAAATACAGTTGAAATTATATCGTATTTGGTGTCATTTTAACCAGAAAAATGCCAGAAATAAGTTAGTGAAAGTTCCATAAAAAAATAATTAAAAATAAAGAAGTTTTGTAATTCGATTAGTAGTGGTTCGCACCGATACGCCTCGGTCGCGCGATCCGTATTTACATGCTGTCCTTTTCTACGTTCGGCTTTCGTTTGTACTCTCGGCGCGGTCGACGCGGTAGACGCAGTCATAAAAAGAGAAGTCTCTACACGATATTCTGTGTGTTTCTGCATTAGTTTATTAATTGAGAGATCGATAGAGATTCAAATAAATCCGTGCCGAACACAGGCCGTTGGAAAAATATCGCGACTTTACTGTATATGAAACTAAAAACGAAACACTTATTTTCAAAAGTGTTTCAAGCCCTGCTTTCGGTGCATAGTTGCGTCCGAATTGTTGCGTCTGTATTTTCGAAACACTCGGGAGCACGATAAGTCCATAAAATCCACAGCCTATTGATGAGCCGTCACAAGACGCGACAGATTCGACGTCCCGGCGTCGCGCACACCTGTCGAGGACCCTTTTCGCAGGCGGCGACAAGCAAAGCAGAAGCTCCGGATAGATTCAGGTTGATAAAGAGCGTTGCATTATGGATTACCGAGATACACGGCGAGCCGAACGTGTGGCGAAACGCTGATTGAGAGGCGCTGCCTAGCAACTGGTGTCCTCGCAACCTTTTTCCACCCCTCGTGTTGCAACCCACTCGTCGCTGCGAGTCTTGTCGGCTCGTAACGGCTCGCCCCTTACCCGTTATCGAGCTTTCAACCCCCGCGACGACGTCGTTTCACCTTCTGTCGACGATCTCCGACGTCTACCTGTGAATCTTGCTGTCCTATTTCACCCCTACGGCTCAGAGTTCGGCATACTCGTATTACTTAAGCGGGATTTCTCCTGTACAACTCCTCGGAAAATTTTTTTTTATTGCACTTTCTAAAAGCATAGAACCTATGAAAATGTTCTCCCAAAATAGGAGATATTAGGATGGTTTTAAATGAGACACCCTGTGTACGAAGGCGCCTCTGCCAAATGGAATCACCTAATTATCTGCTTTATTTATTGCTGTATGAACAAATAACTGGGAAGAGGATTATATCCCACTGGGTGCGTATGTGTAGCAAACAAATTTTCGCAAGAACATTGGTTCCTCTTTGAATGCAACCTTATGTTTTTTCTTCGATATTATTGCAGAGTATAATAACCATAACATTTCCATCAATCAATCTCGAAATGTCTGTGTCTGAATACATTGATATCATAATTCTCATAATTTTATTACTTATTTTATTACAGAATTATGTAATGTTTATTACAGCATATGTTAACACAGTATATTTACATACGATATTGTATTAGAAAGTACACTGTTCATATTGTAGAACGTGCAAACGACAGATGTTCGTCTACCATAAAGCTCAGACAACTAATGTTTACGTGAACGGAGGTTCTACTGTACGTATTTGATACTGTTCAATCGTGCGCGTTCGCGTTTCTTGAACGAGACATTACGCGTAAATTGTAAGTAATTAGAGCAAATTCAGGGAATATATTACATATTCGACAGGATCTATAGCGATTAATATCGCCGCTTGTGACGTTAATGAAGCATGAACAAAATATAGCCGAGGCGGAGTCACAATAATACGTATCGCGGAATGGCCGCGAGCGTGAATGATAATTGCTGCGTATTTGATAGATTTTATGCCGATCATTGATCGGACAGCTTGTAATCAGCTCGGAAATTGTGTATTCTGTGGAAAATGGGGAGCCAGATATATCCATATTCATTTTAGTAGACATAAATCACGTTACTGTTTATAAGTCACTGGACACCTGGCTCTTTCGGAGGTAACGCATGCACATTGTAATGTACAAGTTCGGGAATCAATCTTATCGGATTGTTTCTGTCTTTTGTTAGCTTTTTTATTATGTTAAATGACTCTCGGAACCGTCTTCGACAGTGAAATATAATTTTTAAACAAAAAATATATTTTTATTGTTTCTTTATAATGATATCTAAACATGTTATTTAATAATTGTAAGTACATCTCAGATATTTTATCAGTCGAGGGTTTCTTTAAAATATACAGAAAAAGGTTGGACAAAAATTTTTCATCCGAAGCTTCGTTTTCAAGAAAATCGGAAATAGGAATCTAATAAAAAACAAATATAAAATAATTTAATAATAAATGTTGATGTTCTCGGCGCTACGGTTTCGATCAATTTCTACTGATAAATCAAAAAACAATTTTTCAGATTATCAAATAATCGTCGACGTTTCGATTCTAGTTTGAATCATTTTCAAGATGTAATTATTTTACATCTATACATCATATAAAATAATTTAGTATATGCAGGAATCTTCCTGCGAACCTGATATTTAAACTTGAATATCTCGAAAACGAGACGTCAGACGAAAAAATTTTATTTTTCACACCCTACCCGGTTGTACTAAGATTTTCGGTCCACCCTCTAAATCAGTGTGGAATAGTAGGATAAAACGGAGTGTTTAATCATGTAGATTCATTAGAGGTTTGTATCTTCCGAGCAGCTAGCATTTCCGGAAGAAACTACCACTAATTAATAAGTTAGATTCAGAATTTTCATTTTAGAACAGAAAATACCGTACTTATACCTTCCACATCATCATAACATCAATTAATTTACACCTGTCTGCAGCGATGAATTATGCCCTGTTCTGTTATCATTGTTTTACGCCCAACCTAATGGTTTTAATCAAATTCACGATTGCTTACAATTATCAATCATCACCTATACTGATACAATTATTTCATACTCAACCTAATGACTTTTATCAAATCTGCAACTAGCACAGAGGAACAAACTTTTACGAAGTATACATTTAATAATACAACAATATATTACAGGAAATACTGTACTTATACCTTTCACATCATCATAACATAAATTAATTTACACCTGTCTGCAGCGATGAATTATGCCCTATTCTGTTATCATTGTTTTACGTCCAACCTATTGGTTTTAATAAAATTCACGATTGTTCATAATTATCAATCATCACCTATTCTGTTACAATTATTTCATACTCAATCTAATGATTTTTATCAAATCTGCAACTAGCACAGAGGAATAATCTGTTACGAAGTATACATATAATTAATATAACAATATAATTAACAGGAAATACTGTACTTATATCTTTTCATCATCATAACATCAATTAATTTACACCTGTCTGCAGCGATGAATTATGCCCTATTCTGTTATCATAGTTTTACGCCCAACCTAATGGTTTAAAAAAATTCACGATTGCTCACAATTATCAATCATCACCTATTCTGATACAATTGTTTCATACTCAACCTAATGACTTTTATCAAATCTGCAACTAGCACAGAGGAACAAACTTTTACGAAGTATACATTTAATTAATACAACAATATAATCAACAGTAAATACTGTACTTATACCTTTCACATCATCATAACATAAATTAATTTACACCTGTCTGTAACGATGAATTATGCCCTATTCTGTTGTCATTGTTTTACGCCCAACCTAATGGTTTTAATAAAATTCACGATTGCTCACAATTATCAATCATCGCCTATTCTGATACAATTGTTTCATACTCAATCTAGTGATTTTTATCAAATCTGCAACTAGACATTTACAAATAAACTCGGCGATGTTTCCGGCCGCGCATCTGTGCTTAAGTGACGATACTTCCAGCTTTATGTTCAACTTACGTGCCAATTAGCGTGTGGATTTGCGTAGAGAAAGGGGAGATGTATACGATGGAGAGAGTCCAGCAATATAAATCGCATCATGAGGAGGAGAACAAAGATTGGTCTAGTTTCTCGCGCGTTATTTGTCTTCCGACGGAGAGGTGGCGGACAAAGGGAGGCTATTACACCCCTCGGGAAAGGTGGCTAGGAGTCCGGGGAAGGTAAAAAGCGGAGAGCAAGGGATGTCACACTTGTTGCTGCTCCCTGAATTTCTCTTGGCCTGTTCCCTTCATACCGGGTGACACATATAACAATGGTTCTAACCCTTGAAACACCAATTTTCTCAAACTACCACGGATGACATTTTTCATCCACCTACAAGATTTTACTGACCATTGTTGACTGAATGGTACCGTCTTTCATTTTTGCAACTTAATGTGTCCCTCGTGTGCGAAATTGACACGATGATTAAATAATTCGTATAAAATGGTAAATAATTAAGTTTGCTAATTATTTTATTCAGGATAAAATTTCAAGATAAGATTTCAATGATCTTGATAAAACTTTATTTGTGAATGCATGGATCAGGTCTGGCTTGGGTCCTCTATTTTTTATGAACAATTTATACTTTGCTGTTACATTTATCATTATCTTTAATGGCGGTTATCCTATTGTGCCAAATGTAACTCGTTCGTATAGTACATCACATGCTAACAGAACTATAAAACTTTGTGGATACGATTTTATATGCACCACCTCGTGCATTCCGTTCCTTTCGTCGCGTTTCTCGTGCGTGAAGCATCGTGTGACTACGAAAACGTGACCGGAATCCGAACGGTATTTCGTTTTCTTAACAATTTCATCGCCGAAATCTTTCGGCGAGGTTATTCTTCCGGTTCCATTCCTGCTGCAACCAGCTCTTTTCACGCTGATAAACTCTTTACTTCCTCGTTATGAACGCGATCATGGCCCTTTCTCGCGTTTATATGCTGAATCCGAACTCGCAGTTCCGTCCTACAATTCTTCGCGTTGAATTCGCATAGAAATAGACCGCCTTTCCTAATCAAATGGGAATAAAAATTTTTCTTTTAATAATTCAAGGTGCATACAGAAGTTTTTGTCTAATTAGAAATAGACCGCCTTTGCTAATCAAATGGGAATCAAAATTTTTCTTTTAATAATACAAGGTGTATACAGAAGTTTTCGTCTTATTAGAAATAGACCGTCTTTGCTAATCAAATGGAAATCAAAATTTTTCTTTTAATAATACAAGGTGCATACGGAGGTTTTCGTCTAATTAGAAATAAACCACCTCTGCTAATCAAATGGGTATCAAAATTTTTCTTTTAATAATACAAGGTGCGTACGGAGGTTTTTGTTTAATTAGAAATGCCGTCAGAATAATTTGAGCACGTAAGAATGACGGATTTCAGATTTTCATTTCACTAATTAGTGAGACTAGAAATTTTTTGATTCGCTTCTTCAGTCGAGTAAATATTACCGTAAATATTAAGTGAACTCGGAATAAATTCAATCCTGTTATTATTATTATATATTGTATATTGTTTATTCTATATTATATATTATATATATATATATATACGTGTACATACAATACATGCGTATACGTATACCTATATACATATAAATTAACGTTTAATTTAATGGCGCACTTTAATTATGATTATTGTGATTGTAAAGATGCATTCATGAGGAATTATTCGACAAATTGATTTCTTTGGACGTATAGAATGAATAAAAATCTGGCTAGATACATTTTTGCTCTTTCCATAAAGTATTATAACTAGACTGCGGTTCTTTATGCATTTATAAGAAAATTGAGTAGATGAAATTCAAAATTGTTTGAAAATGTTGAGAATCGATGATGTCAATATACGATTTCTTCTCTACAAAAATCATTAAGGGAAGAGATAACATCCAATTGATTTCTTGCGATCGATTACAATTTTGCATAAAGATCCGCAGTCAAATTATAACACATTAACAAACCTAGTGTTGACTACCGGCATGAAAGTTGATTTTTTGATTTTCGCGCATTGCGAGTACAGTGTGAAACGTACGTGAGCGCGCGTCTGTCTGATTGAAATTGGTGACCCCCAGTGTTGTCGGCTCCGCTCGTTAACGATTTTCACTCAATTCGTCGCGAATGTAGAACGCTTTCGAATTACACCGGGCCCAAGAAGACGCGTAGGAAACTTAATCGAGCTTAATTACCGCGAGCCTCTTCTGGCGCGCCATCGGTAATCGTTCGAGCGAGCAGCCCCGATGAAATCCGTCGGACCCATGATACGCCGATTGAATACGTTCAATTCTCGACAACAGGCCGAGCGAGCAACCTCCGCCCGGTAATCCTCGCCTATTAAATTAATTGTAAGCCGAGGAGGTAGAACTGCCAGTCGAAGAATTACAAGCTCGTGGAACGTTGAATTGATCGCACGGCGACGAGAGACAACGGTGTTCGCAAATAACTGCGTCACCTAGCGCGAAATGCGCTGCAGCTGTTGCCGGTAAATTGATCGGATACCTGTCTTCTATCCGACTGTCGCACCTGTCGATTTAACGTTAGACGATACTCTCTAATCGGAAAAAGAAACATCGCGCTCGCCGGCACGCTCGGTTCGCTCGGGCGTCGAACGATGCGCCTCAGGTTAGGGTTCCGGGACGAAGAGCATGATTCTTTGGGAACTAGAAACTTTCGTCTTAGAGACTGTAAAAATTTAAATAGAGCAAGCATGAATTAAGAAGTATTTTTATATTGATTATTTATTTTGATTTATTTCGACATTAGAAATTAGGCTTGAAGGATTGACGTATCTATGTGCATATGAATGAAGTGTGTGGAAGGTAAATCTAGTTGCTCTTTACATGGTCGAGAAATTAAAAAATAAACTTATTGTTATTGTATTAGGTTGTCCCAAAAAGTTTCATTCGGGATGTGTTCCTTTAATATTGCTAAATAAATATTAGGTTGTCACAGAAGTTGGTTTTCGATTCATGCACACAATGCAAATTCATGTTAGGAAGTATTGAAACATTAACATAAAGATGAAGAAGGAACTCGTTCCAAAAGAAACGTTTGGGACAACTTAACCCTCTGCACTCGCAGCTATTTTAACTCGAAAATTAAACATTTCTTCCTACCAAGAATAATTCCATTCTATACCATTTATTTTTTTCATTTTACGGATACGAAATTAATGTAACACCTCCTCCAAGACCTAAATGCTTAGCAATTGATTAGATATCAACATATTTAATAATCTAAACAATATTTTGAATAATGTTACAGCAACTTTTAGCGGCGCCGCAGAGTTGCCACTCGAGTGCTAAGGGTAAATATTAGGGTGATTGCCCCAATATCGCCTACCACGTGCACCGCATCTACGTGCAAACATAGGAAATACTTTAACGGGGAAAAATTAATTGATTGCGAGGGCCACGAATTAATTTATACACCTGGCACAAAGACGACCGCTGGGTTTGGTTGATTAACTGCTTTCTTGCCAGAGGCACGGTGCCTATTTCAACGACAGCGCAATGAATCATGACTATTAACGCCCGAAACAATCCGTCGGGAAAAAAACACTTCGGATGATCGGCCGAATAAATCTGGCGAGCTCTTAACAGCGGTGAAGTTTGAATAATGACCTTGTTATGAACACTTTACGCGGCCACGTAACTTTCGTTACTCATTCTGCTACTCACCTTCCGCCATTATCGCCTTAAAAATCTGACTAGCTCCCCGTGCCGGTAATGATCGCAAGGAGTCCGTCGCGTCGTGCACGTTGATTTTCTGACGGCCGGAAACCGATTAATCAAACTTCGCTTCATTGAATTGTTTCGAGGGGTCTTGTTGCGCGTCTTGACGTGCCCCACCGTCGCCAGAAGGCAATCCTGATGATTTTTCATTAATTACATTTTCACCCACCCCCTCTCTGATCACCTGTTCAACCACTCTTTTTCGCTCCAGCCACTGCGAAACGATTCCGAACAATTAGGAAGGAGCTTAAGAAATTTAAATAACTCAACAAGAAATCAATTTTTTCAATTGTTTCAAACCATTTTCATTCTACAGAAAGATCCACAGTCTATTTATCTGTTTCAATTACACTGTCCAACAGCCAAAAATTATTTCGATTCCCACTATGCGATTCTTATAGAGTTTTTCGCGCTGAATCCGAATCTGACCTTAATTTTTCTCCTATGCGTACAGTTTTGGAGAAAATTGAGTTTAAAAAATAGACACATTTTTTAACTTTGATCAATTATTGCGATGTTATTATAAAAGATATTGAATTGTTATTTACGGCAAAAGATTCTGTAGACTTTTCCTTTTCTTTTGTAAACATGTTTAAACAACGATCAAAGACGGAGAGACACCATTTTTGCACCGATTTTTGAAGATATTTTTCAATTTATATAAAAAAATAAGGGTCCAGCGGAAAATCGAACTATACCACGCGATAGAGCAGACTTTCATCTTGAGAAACCACCTATTCAAATTTCCAACATCGACGTTTTTTTCGATCCAGAAAGGAAAATATCTT
>CM052190.1:10608263-10671131 GCA_028455805.1 Lasioglossum figueresi | reverse complement strand
TTGTCAGTTTCTGCAGGATCTTGGATTTGCGTGCTCGGTCGCGCTCAGAAATTATAATTACGAAAAATCATTTATGCGATTTTCCGCGTACATCCCCGGCCCCCTCACCAAGAACTGTGCAATATCGACGAAGTCGGGTCGCCGGGATCGTAAAAGTAGAAAACGGTGGCGCGGTTGTTATGAATGCATCGCGAGGTAATGGTGTGCCACTAATAGTCGAACGGATCGTTTTTTTCCTCTTCCTCCCCCACAGCTTTTGCCTCGTCCACCCTCGCTCTAGCCTCTCCTTTCTCTCTTCTCTTCCTCTTTTTAAGTTCGAGTTTAAGACGCACGGTTATGCTTCCTTTATTCGAAATTACGAGCTCGGCCATTTATGGCCTATCTGCAAGAAGAGCGTCGCCGGCAAAAACTAGACGATCCTCCGCGCATCTCCGTCGAACATCCGGAAGCTCAAAAAGAAGCTCGATGAGAGCGAAACTTTTCGTCTCTGTGATATCAACCGCGTGTCTCCGCTCGAACTTTCGGTTTCGACGTTTTTCTCAGGCTGCCCGTCACGTTCGATGCGACGCCACTTCTAATCGTATGACTCCGTCGACGGTCGAGGCTTCGATGATTCTTCGTTTACCCTAATCCCCAAGTTTTAGCCCTTTACATCGAACGACGATGTATCGTTTTTGGCTCCGAAGCTTGATCGTACCATTCTAATTTATAAATTTAACAATATTAGCTTCAAAAATTGTTAATGATTTCGTCGCAAGGGTTCGATCATTTGTTACTTAATTTACAAAGCAATTTTGCAAATTACTGAAGTAAATCCGACGTAAATTAAGTAACAAGTGATCGAACCCTTGCGCCGAAAGCATTAACAGTTTTACTAACAACAAATACGATCGATAGAAAGCTATAAATATTAACTTCCCCCGAAAGTCTGATTCGATTGCAATCATATTCAATGCTAGACTAGTTTTGTTAATTTATAAATTTAACAATACTAGCTTCTAAAATTGTTAATGATTTCGTCGCAAGGGTTCGATCATTTGTTACTTAATTTACCAAGCAATTTTGCAAATTACTAAAGTAATTCCGACGTTATTAAGTAAACCCGACGTAAATTAAGTAACAAGTGATCGAACCCTTGCGCCGAAAGCATTAACCATTTTATTAACAACAAATACGATCGATAGAAAGCTATAAATATTAGCTTCCCCCGAAAGTCTGTTTCGATTTCAATCATATTCAATGCTAGACTAGTTTTGCAATAGGTTTCCCTGGAAGAAGCTTGGGAAAAGACAAAACATTACTGAAAAGATAATAGGTTGTCTAAGAAATGTCGGAATACTTAACAAGTATAATGTACAATGCGTATTCAAATTTTTGAATTATGTAAAGTTCGTCTCGTTAGCGTTATATTTTTCTATCCTCGTCGTCGCATCGGTTCGCGTTTTCAGTGGATCGAACTGGAAACTTCAAATCTTCACGATAGAGCTATCGAAACAATCAAACTTTCCGGAACGGTACACTTGTTAGCTCTTAAGTAGTGCACTGTTTACTCAGATCACAGAAGTAAAATATTAGAACCTTTCTGGAATATAAATTTCTTCATATACCTTTCTAAGTATCCGGCATTCATATAAGAAAGCTGCCGAAAATTCATATCGAGGACAGAAGATCAACAATATTTTTTATTGCGTTTTATTCTACTCATCGCAAAAATAAAAAGTCCAGAAGAAATCATGGGTGAAAACTCAACCGTTCTCTTAAAAAATTATAATACAGGTTTTTCATTATCAGTCTGATTTTATTTATATTATATTTTCGATATAGTTCACATATATTCTCCATCTAACCGAGGAATGAAAACAAATGTAATCAGTTTGATAATGATGATAACTTCACCATAACTTTTTAAGAGAAGGATTGAGTTATCGAACGATCGATAGAAAGCTATAAATATTAGCTTCCCCCGAAAGTCTGTTTCGATTTCAATCATATTCAGTGCTAGACTTGTTTTGCAATAGGTTTCCCAGGAAGAAGCTTGGGAAAAGACAAAACATTACTGAAAAGATAATAGGTTGTCTAAGAAATGTTGGAATACTTAACAAGTACAATGTACAATGCGTATTCAAATTTTGAATTATATAAAGTTCGTCTCGTTAGCGCGTCTCTTTTGGACTGCCATGAAAACCGTGGCCATTTTGCGAGGTAGCCAACGACCGATTTCAGCTCGTAGCCCGCAATCGACAGCGACAACGAACTCTTTAATCACAGCCGTCGTAGTCTCGCCAAATTTGGGATTCAAATACGCCCCCACCAATCTTCCCTTGTTCCAACACCTCAACTTGGTCAGATTCCGATTCCCTATCCCAGTCGTTCAACTCTTATCCCTTCTACATCCTCATTCCTCGCTCTTTCGCGTATTCTCTGCAACGTCGCGATATCCTATCCGCGTGTTCGTCCACGTTAAATCTTCTTCAACGAATACTGGATCATTGCGACCCGTTTGTCAGAACTCTCACTTAAATATGTGGATAAGACAGTAGCATTTGTGGAGAAGTATTTGTAGCAAGAATTCCAAGAGAAACGTAAGGTTAATCTGAATATACACTGACAATATTTTTCACAACAGCAGTTTATCGAATATAATTCACCCCCATAAATAATGCGTATCTTCTTTCCCTATTATGTACATCATTCAATATGAAAGCTTTGATGTGTATAATAAAAATTTAAAAAAATAACAAAAAATAGTCTCTAGTAGTCCTCGAAAATTAAGTAATATTTGAAATATATGATTGTCGTGGATATGTCCGATCTTTAATAATAATCAATATGTTTATCAATGAAACGAGAATGTTTATTCTAAAATTGGAGATTTCATATGCGACAAATTAATAGTGAAACTTAAAATTGTTTTTTCAATTGTATCTTATTTAAGCGATTAAACGAACGATTAAAATTTTTAAGTGGATTAAACAACAAATTCGCCTACTTTCGGCGAGCTTTGTGTAAATGCTTAGTAGTGTCTCGTAGAGCTCGAAAATTAAGTAATATTTGAAATATTAGATTGTCGTGCATATGTCGAATTTTTAATAATAATCAATATGTTTATCAATGAAACGAGAATGTTTATTATAAAATTGGAGATTTCATATGCGACAAATTAATAGTGAAACCTAAAATTGTTTTTTCAATTGTATCTTATTTACGCGATTAAACGAACGATTAAAATTTTTAAGTGGATTAAACAACAAATTCGCCTACTTTTGGCTAGCTTTGTGTAAATATAAAATAGTCTCTAGTAGAGCTCGAAAATCAAGTAATATTTGAAATATTAGATTGTCGTGCATATGTCGGATTTTTAATAATAATCAATATGTTTATCAATGAAACGAGAATGTTTATTCTAAGATTGGAGATTTCATATGCGACAAATTAATAGTGAAACCTAAAATTGTTTTTCCAATTGTATCTTATTTAAGCGATTAAACGAACGATTAAAATTTTAGGGATGATTCAACAACTAATTCGCCTACTTGTGGCAAGCTTTGACATCAGGTGCTTCATATTACCAACGTTTAGGTTATTTGAATGTACGTTGGAATGGGGCAATGCTATAACAAACGAGGTTCTAGAGCCAATTAACTCTATCCCAGCCCGTCGTGCTAGATGGGTTGCATTAAAATCGCCGACGCAGGTCTGAACGACACAGATTCCACCGACAACAATTCACCGATACCAGACTTGATCGATAACAACTTTGGCCGACAAAGGTTTTCATCGGCAACGATGTCTAGTTTCTGTTTCTTCATTTTATACATTTTATACACAGTGGTAGCTCGTACCACAATCTGTTGAATAGACATAGGCTGAGCTGAAAAAATATTTTGTATATTTTAGTACTTATAAACATTCTTTAAAATAATTTATTTTGCACTCAACACTCTGAGATCGCAGGTCACGCGACGATTGGAGACGGTCTTTAAACTCTAACCATTTTAAGATTCTGATAAGCCTCTGACAAATTTTAAGAAAGTGGTATCAAATAGAATCTTATCTTCAGTGGTAATGACCACCGTAGATAGAAAATTAATCAAAATCGGACCAAATTAATTTGTACATCAAAGTCGCGATATCTTTCTGTGACCTTCTACCCAGAATTTATCCAGTGCCTACCCACTCCACTGCTAATCCAATTCCAAAACTTCTTTATTTTTCATTATCTCTTTATGGGACTTTCGCCAACTTATTTCTGGAATTTTTCTGATTAAAATTACACCAAACACGCTATAATTTCAACTGTATTTAGTGGTTTAATCGACGATGGAAGTTTCGGGCGCAAGGTAGGACAGCTTGTGGGAAAGAAATAGACGCGGACAGTTCAAAGAGTTTCCCAGACGCTGTTCCTCGTTGCGATCGAAACTTTCATCGTCGATTAAACCACTAAATACAGTTGAAATTATATCGTGTTTGGTGTCATTTTAACCAGAAAAATGCCAGGAATAATATGGTGAAGTCCTATAAACAAAATGATGAAAACTAAAGAAGTTTTATAATTGGATTAATAGTGGTTCACACCGATACGCTTCGGCCGCGCGATTTACATCCTGTCCTTTTCTACGTTCGGCTTCGTCTGTACTCTCGGCGCGGTCGGCGCTGTAGACGCAGTCATAAAAAAAGTCTGTACACGTTACGACGTCTCCGCGCAGAACACAGCCGTTGGAAAAATATCGCGACTTTACTGTATTTCGTATTCTAATATTTTGTAAAAAAAATTTGCGCGCGCCATAAATGCATAAAGATCCGCAGTCTAATGATAAGATCCTCATTTTCTCAATATTATCTGAGTGTATAATCGAACAATGGAAATGCCTCGAATAAAAAATTAATTTCGGTCACTGTTGGTTTTAATGGGAATTTTAAATAAACTTGAACTCAGTTTAATCTTTAATTAAAAAAAGGCTTCGTTAACGGCGACAGAAAGAAACCTCTTTCCTTGAAGAGGATCTGCAGTGAACAGACTCGGAAATGACCCGAATGTTATTTAAACACTCAAAATTAGAAAACGGGGTTCTTGTATACCTGCGGACCGTTTTCTAATTTGAGTTGCCTTCGCACGTCAAGGGTTTTGCCAGGCAAGACCTTTCTGCGACACATCTGGCAACTCTTATACTACCCTTGATTATTACATATTATTACAGGGAGATTTTAGATGGTTAGAGGCAATTTTGAAATTGTCGTTATCTCCAACAGTCGCGTTTCGATTTGGTACCACCGTGACGCCGGTCACCGATGATCACCGTCGAAGCGTTAATGCGACCGGTGCGCTGGACGGACAAACTGTTCTGGTGTAGAGATAAAATAGGTTGACGATCACTGTGCTAGGGGCTAGGAGAGGAACACGGAGGATGAGCGGGCGATATAGGGAGATGTTGGGCGGTGGAGAACGAAGAGGTCGCACGAATACTATAGTACTATAGTCGATCTGCGCGCGAGCATTCGGGAAACCACCACTGCACAGCCGGCCATGTCGGCACTGCCGTCGCCGCCGCCGACGCCGCCACGACGCCCGGCGCCGGCAGACTTTGGGTTTCAGATTAATGGATCATTTTTCTTCCCTCGACTCGACTCGACTCGACTCGACTCGACTCGACCCGACTCGACGCTCACCTATACCCAGTTTGCGAGCAGCTCACCCCTACGACCACCTTCCTGCACCTTCGAAACTTCCATCTTCCGCTCACGCCAAACCTCCTCTCTTCCTCTCCGTCGCCCACCCTCCCTCTCTCCCTCTCGATCTCTCGATCTCTCTCCTCTCCACGCGCTCAACGCCGTCCCGAATGCATCGTGCACCAGTGCGCTTCCCGATTTTCAATGCGCCCTCCAACCAGCCCGGGGATCGACCGTTCGATTTCGTGGAGGATCTTATTTCTTCGCCTTTTTTTTCCACCGTAGCTTTTATGGACCGATGAGAAACCCATTGTTCACCGGCAAGTGATTTATCGCTCGGCAGACGTCGCTAGACTGCGGATTTCATGCATTTATTAGTTTCCTTTTTTTGCTGTACACCAGGCGCCATCTAATACGCGCACCTGAATCACTTGCTCGACGGAGATCGAACATTTGTTCAGGGATCAACGATCTGTTGGAAACGGGTTTAGAAAATCACAGAAACACTGTTGAATTAACTTTAAGACTATTTTATTAAACAGCACGGAAGGACGACTTGTCTGTTTGACTAGCGGACTCGAAGCAAGGAAAGAAAAAGAAAGTTGTAGGGGTGGAAGAGATTATCAGTCGTCCCCTTGACTTTTAGGAAAAACCCCAGCCTGCATAGTTTACGGCACAGGCCCTCGAGTACGACGAATACCAGGCCTATGGGTCCGGTGACATATAGCTGGTCTATTGTTCTTTGATGGAGAACCTACAGTGTTTCTCATATAAACGAAATTCATTTTTGCACTGTGTTGCATCATCATTGCTAATAATCCGACACGATCTTACAGCAAGGTCCTTATTTTTGACTTTCGATTTCTTCGCCGTAACTGATCGGATTTTTATCTTTCCATCGGTGGAATGATAAAAACGCTGAGAAACGAAAAGAAATGTTTTTTCGATCCGGTTTAATGTGAACATTTTCGTATCTGTGCCGTAGTAAAATAAAAGGTACGTACAAAGTTGTCTGTGTACAGATTGCAGATCAACCACTTGCCGTAGAATTTGCTTTACAGTTACAGCGTTTAACGCTAAACCTACCGAACTTTAAAAGTAGCCGGTACAGGTTGCCTTGTAAATATAAGAAGATTCAATTTATTTGAACCTTGCGCCGTTCACATGATAATATCTGCGCTATCAAATATATCTATTTTATTATTCACCACGAAAGCATCTCTACAATTTCAATAATCGTGAAATAAAACATCTGGAACCGGTCATTTGACCGGTGGTGGTAGGTTTAGTGTTAAAACGTCTTTATCCACAAAAATGTCGCAGAAGGGAAAAGAAAATTTATATTTTTTGTATGATTACCATTGTAGTCTATGTATTCTGGCAATGAATTTCAAGTTTCTTGATTGCATTATGGTAGAAAATGATTTTTTTTCTTATCTACAAGCAGAATTAGATACATGAATAAAAATTGAGTACAGCCTAAAAACCTAAGCTAAGAAATGAGCTTGCAAAACCGTTGGAGACACGTATAGTTGCTGTTTGCAAGATGTACAAATTTTCGAGTTTTTACAAATGTTTTTCAAATTTTAGACCCATTCCATTAGCAGCTAAGTAAAAAATCGTTTTAACCCCTTGCCGTACCATTTTCTTTACAGTTGCAGCGATTGAAACGTCTTTATGAACAAAAGTGTCGCAGAAGGGAAAAGAAAATTTATATTTTTTGTATGATTACCATTGTAGTCTATGTATTCTGGCAATGAATTTCAAGTTTCTTGATTGCATTATGGTAGAAAATGATTTTTTTATCTTATCTACAAGCAGAATTAGATACCTGAATTAAAATTGAGTACAGCCTAAAAACCTAAGTTAAGAAATGAGCTTGCAAAACCGTTGGAGACACGTATAGTTGCTGTTTGCAAGATGTACAAATTTTCGAGTTTTTACAAATGTTTTTACAAATTTTAGACCCATTCCATTAGCAGCTAAGTAAAAAATCGTTTTAACCCCTTGCCGTACCATTTTCTTTACAGTTGCAGCGATTGAAACGTTTTTATGCGCAATAGTGTCGCAGAAGGGAAAAGAAAATTTATATTTTTTGTATGATCACATTTATTGTAATGCTTAAATATTAATTACAAGTTAGTCAAATTTTATTTCATCTAAAAAGAAACGCGTAACGTTCATATTGGTTAGACTCTGTTAAAATCTTTATGACGTGTCTGACTCGTTAAAGTACGACAAGGGGTTAAGGTGGTCCGTGCCTGATCGGAGTTACAATTCGACGAATTGGTTTGACTCAGACTGTTCCTTCAGTCAGTTTAATACTGTGCTGGGAGAAATAGTAGGTGAAACGAGAAATAATAATATTTAATGGTTTGTTCATTAATTTGAAATGGTTGTTCCCTCAATTATGCCTTCTCCAGCACGAGCTTCGAATAACAGTCATTTAGGAGGATATTTATTTGAAGTAAATCTAAGGATATAGATTTAAAGCGACGGAACAATGACTCGTGGTTCGAGAGTTTGAAGTCATTTTTGTGATCAAGAATTAGAAGTAATTAAGCATTTGTTGTAAAAGTTCGTTGCAGTGATATGATTTTATTGAAAAATATTGCTTGTGGTAGCACTTTTCGTATATCTGCTTCGATTGGTTAAAATATTCGCTCGTTACACCACACTCTACGTAATTAGTTTAACCCTGCGTTAGGCATGCTAATTTCGCTACCATGATTAGACTGGCCAGTGACGCACATCACTCAATTAAAGTAGCGTATCTCTGCAGTTTAAAATTCAGAATATTGTGATATGATAACAAAGTATTGTCTACTGACGCAGTAAATAAACATATATGCAACAAGGAAATAATTTTCATGAAAATAAATATACATATTGCAAATCATCATGATGAAAAGATTCCTGAAGAGACAACGCTCTATTATTTTTATAGTTTGATACATTTAATATTACGATAAATGTAGTAAGGTGTTGTAGACAGACGAAGTAAATACACATGTATGCAACAAGAAATTAATTTTCATGAAAATAAATATAGATTACAGAACATACAAGTGAAGAGATACTAAAAAGATACCGGGAGAGACAACGCTGTGCTAATTTCAAGAGTTGTTAAATATAATATCGAAGTAATAAATGTTCGAAGTAATGAAGATGATTGTATACAGACGAAATAAATAAATACATTAAATTATAGGTTTGTTTCTCGGTAATACTAATGGACAAAATTATAACATAATTATACGAGTTCCTAGTAAAGATTACTTTCAATGGCTCTTGCTGTATAGAACTGCTGACCAAAATTAAGTCGGCCTTACTAACAACTAGGAATACGAAAACAAATATTATCTTCGCTAGTTAAGCACAAGGCTCTAATTACAATACACATAGTATGGGAAGGTTATAAATAAGGTAGATACGAGTACATGAATAAATCAAAATTGAGAACGCCCTCGAACGTGTATATAAATTAATCCTTATCTGTCTCTTATCTCCCCAACTTAATTTTTCATTTTCTATTAAATTGACACGGTGCCAAAGATTTATACGACGGAGAGACAAACAATTGAATTTCTTTTTTTTAAATTGAGCAAGTGATAAGATGAGACAAAAACGTCATACAACGAACATAACTTTGTTCACTAATGTAAATACGCGACGAAGCGTAAATTTTTCTATCTACCGAGATAATTCGCCGTATAAACATTGTCTTAAAAGACAATATGCGTTATACATTATTCGACGAACCGTACTATACCCGTAACAGTGTTCGTTTATATGATGTGAAAGCGTGTGTCAAAACAAATTTATTCATATACGACACAATAATCTTCAAGGTCATACAAGGTCAGACATGAAGAATACCTTCCGACCTTCTGTGAGCTTGAAGATCATTGTGTCCCACTACCCCCACGAACCAACCCTTAAGTAAGTACACCTAAAAATAGATATTTAGTTTTCTTGCATCCATTAAAATAACATGACTTCTATTTTAAATACGCCATAGTTATCCAGTTGGACACTTAAGTCCCACTACCCCTACGAACCAACCCTTAAGTAAATACACCCAAAAATAGATTTTTTGGTTTTCTTGCATCCATTAAAATAACATGGCATCTCTTTTAAATCGCCAAAAAAATAAATTGGGCGTCCAATACTTTCGTGGTTCACAGTATATTTCCTACCATAGTTATCCAGTGGGACATTTAAGTTTCACTAACCCTACGAACCGACCCTTAAGTAAATACACCCAAAAATAGATTTTTTGGTTTTCTTGCATCCATTAAAGTAACATGAAATCACTTTTAAATCGCGAAAAAATAAATTGGGCGTTAAATACCTTCGTGGTTCACAGTATATTTCCTACCATAGTTATGCAGTGGGACACTTAAGTCCCACTACCCCTACGAACCAACCCTTCAGTAAGTACACCTAAAAATAGATATTTAGTTTTCTTGCATCCATTAAAATAACATGGCTTCTATTTTAAATACGCCATAGTTATCCAGTTGGACACTTAAGTCCCACTACCCCTACGAACCAACCCTTAAGTAAATACACCCATCAATAGATATCTAGTTTTCTTGCATCCATTAAAATAATATGGCTTCTCTTTCAAATCGCGAAAAAATAAATTGGTCGTCAATGTGTTAAAATGCAGGAAGAAAAACTGAAACAATTTTTGCAGCAAGCTAGCATTTAGCGAACCGCGGAGGAGCAGGATATTCGCGTCGCAGACAGATTCATAAATTGCAGGGTGAGCGGCGATAGCCGACGGAAGAATTCGTCTTCGGTGGATCTCTGTGGCCGAGCTAATTCGTGTTAGTGCGCCGCAGAGTGTCCCGAAAAGCGGTCCCGAAGTAGCTCTTATTTCCCCGAAAGCGAGCGTAACCGCATCTCGTTCCCCGGGAAATTTCCCTAGTAAATCCGTGGCCGAGTCACTTGGCCAGCTCGTAAGAAGCGTGCAGCACCGCGGAGAGGGCGGATGAAGTATCGTTTCGGATGCTCGAAAGTCCAAGTGGCTTACAAATCGCGGATTTCCGTCGCGCCGGCACCATTTACGTGAATCCCGTTTCACCCCCGTACGCGGAATTTCGAAAATCTCTCGTCGATGCTCGATCAACGTCCGGAGCTTCGATTCGGCCAAGAATTACTCGGCCCACCCCTCGCGTTTTAACTCCCTTTGCAGCCTTCTACCATCGTTCATTTCACTACCCCATTCGCCGCTCTAAGGAACCGGCCAAAAAATCGTGCCAACACGCGCCAGCGAGATCTTATGCGCCGGATTAAAAGGTTGTTATTAACACGATCGTCGCCGTGTCCCGATACCTCTAATCTGCCAAGAATTATTTGTCCTTTGAAACCCTTTCTCTCGTACTTCGTTTTAGCGCGATCGCTCCTACGCTACTCGCCAGAAAATTATGTGACGGATTAAGGAGAGCTACACACCCGGAAGGCATAAGACTGACGTGAAGTATGTTAATTTAAATTTATTAAGTGAATCGCGTAGTTTGAATTACGAAAATATAAACTCTTAAATAAAGCTGAAATTTCCGCAATGTTTATCTGAAACCAAAAGAATTTATTAAAAGAAGAAATAAATTTCTATGTACTTCTATTTAGTCCCCTCATGTCACGGAAATTATGCGAGTCATTTTTTAGCTACCTTTAAGGGAAAATTATATTGTTCAACGAATCTCGACAATTTCTATTCTCCTTGTCCCACCACTATAAAAGTTCCTTTATGTCAGGATAATCGAACTTATTTGTACATTAGTATTTTATTTCTTCAAAGGACAACAATTCGTGTAGATCAGAATTTCAAGTTGATAATTAGACTGCGGATTTATATGCATTTATGAATAAATTAACTGGATGAAGTATGAAACAGTGAAAAATGTAAAAAGTCTAAGAGTATTGCTATGCTGTTTTCAACGTAAAAAGAGTATATTAGGGGGTGAAATTATAATTTTTATTCAACTACTGCTTCCCACAATCGATGCAGAATATTTTTAATTTGCATTAAGATCCGCAGTCTATGGATAATATTAAATATTAATATTAAATATTTAATATTAAATACTTGAAACTCCTGAAAGAGAGAGCCTAGAACGAAATTTGTTTTCTTATTAAATGGACAGTGCAAAAGATAAATATTTGTTTTCCTTAAAAGTTTCAGTAAGCTAAAAGTAATATAGATACGTCACTTTTAATAGAATATTTAAAGTGTTTAAAGTGTAATATTTCCTCTATTAAATTATCGATTCACAGATTGGAATGGAACTTGAAGAGATAACAGTTCTGTTATTTTAACTCGCTGAACGGAAGTCTATTCGCGAGACCGGATACGATATGTTTCATAATTCTTTCGACATTCGGGTCTTAAATTATATTAGATTTTTTAATAAACCACAGAATGAAGAGAACCTTTCTTACTACTGAATGTTTACAGACAAAAACCGGAATAGTCGTCGGTTAACTGCATAAATTTTTGAGTTCCAGCGTTCTTACGACCGCAGTTAGCTCTATGTACGTCTGGTAAATTTGTTTCTTCCGTCTTCTGAGAGGAGATAACTCAATTCTTGTTTCTAACATTACGCGAGAGATGTGCCGAATCATTTTATTATTACATTTTTTCGTATTCGTAAATGTATTTTAGGAAGAATACTGATATAAAGTGAATTTACTTGAAATTAAAATGGACGGTGTTAAATTGAAGTTTAAAAATATTGAAATAACTAGACTACGGATCTTTATGCATTTATAGCAAAACTGAGTACATTAAATTCAAGATTGTTGAAAAATTTTGATCATTCACGATGTCAATATATGATTTCTCCTTTATTAAGATCGTGAAGGGAAGAAATAACGTTCATATTAGTTTCTATTTCTTGCAATCGATGCAGACAATTTTTATTTTGCATAAAGATCCGCAGTCTACAGATAACACGTGTACATTTCATATTTGTACTAAACTACTCTAGGATTAACACATTAATCCCCAAGCAATCGTTTAAAAAAAAATGGCACAAAATCGAAATAATTATAATACCAATAAAATTCAGTTTGCCAAACATATCACAAACAATTTCCACCGTCAAACGACGTAAGGAAAAATAGTTTCCTAGCTAGTGTAGGTATATCAAAATCATTGAAATGATTGTATTCTATCGAAGTAAGGAATTCCATAGGTAAAGTTTCCTAATGTGTATCTTTGATAAAAATTTAAAACATAGGTTCTGTAGAACTGTGTTATAATTCTTGTCAATTACAATTTTTTAAAACATTTCTTGATATACCATGTAGCTATTCTACGTATATTTTATCGAGAACATTCCAGCACACAACGAAAACGACGAGAAACTTTTGTTCTTCAGGTCGTGTTACCTACGCCTCTCATTATCAGAAGCATTATCTAAAGTAAATTTGTTTCCCCACATATAAATCCAGTAGGAGCAACAAATTAGCCCTCCTACTATCAAAAATTACAAGGAAGTCAGCTCTGTCTCTAAAAAAACGAAAAAAAACGTCGAACTTCCGCCATTTGCTAACCGTCCGAAGGTAGTAATCCCACAATAAGTTAATTCGCAGAACGAAGACTCCACCGTAACGAGAGACCGTCCGAACACCGCCATCGCCACCGTCGCGTCGTAACTATAGTTTCTCCTCGGGCTGGACCACGAACATTCTCAGCCACAACCCGGGGGTTGATGCAATCCGATAAATATCGATCGACCGGCCAGCCTTGAGATTCCATTTAATAATAATAGCGGAACCTCGCATGAAATCGGACCGGGGAATAAGAAAGAAAACGGTGACTGGTCAGGGAGACAAAAAACCAACATCCAGAGAAGAAGGCGGACAAAAGAGAGAAAGTAGCTTGCGGAGAGAGAAAGAGAGGACTAGGAGAGAAATAAGGCGGCGGGTCCGGCAGACTGAGAGGGATGAAGACGGGGGACAGAGCCACCGAGCTTTATTTCCTGGTATTAGCATAATAATTGTAGGACTGCACGAGAGTTGCTCCGCTAGCTCTGTGGCGGAGCCAACGCATGAATACCGGGCGGACCTGGACGAACAATGAGAGAAATAGGAGCAGATCGGTGTGCCCCGAAGACGGATACGTCGAAGTTTTCGGGCGGTTTTCAGAATGGCGATCGAGGCTGACCCTTTTTCAGAAGATGGGATGTGGAAGAAGGTTACGGCACGTCTCGCCGGCTAACCCAGTTGCCTATCGTGTCGCGAATCGCTCCCTTCGATAAGATATTGTACTGTTCGTCCGTCGGATGATGGCAACGCAAAAAATACGGTCTCAGAATCGTCGGATTAAAACTTGTCTCCTCACTCTACCTACTCCTTCTACGATTTCGCCTCTGTCGTGCGTCTAATTCAGAGTCGGGCATTATTTGGCGAAACAAATATTTCAAATACTATTGAATATTTTAGAATTTATTTTGCTTAGAGAATATTAGTATTTTAAATAAGATACACAATTTCGAAAATAAAATATTTTTATTTGAACAATCTGAACCTGAAAATAAAATATTTCTATTTCAACAATTTGATCCACGAAATAAAATATTTCTATTTGAACAATCTGAAACACGAAATAATATATTTTACTTTTTGCATTGTTATAGTACCCTGAGAAACCGTATAAACATACAGTGTATCTTATCGTTAAGAAACGATTTACGCTCATAAATGTATTGAATACGAACCATTAATTTCAGCAGTAATATTTAAAATTGAAATTGAAAATAAAGACGAAATACAAATATCTTTAATATTCTTCAAATAAAATACTATTTTCAAAAGTTACTGTCTCAAATAAGTTATCTTCTATTCAAAAATTACTGCATCAACGGAAATATTTTATTTTCAAATTATTTATTTCAAATTATTATTTATTTGCACACATACTTTAACTTTTAGACACTGGTCTAATTCCATACTATTAAGTTGGTGCATATGAAATGTCGGATTTTGGAATGAATATTATTATTATAGCTTTCTATCGACAGTATTCGTTGTTAATAAAATTGTTAATGCTTTCGGCGCAAGGGTTCGATCATTTGTTACTTAATTTACAACGCCATTTTGCAAATTACTAAAGTGATTCCGACGTTTCGATCTAAATTTAGATCATCTTCAAGGTTTACTAAAATTACGTCTGTGGAAAATTCTTTTTTAAAACGAATTAAGAATATTTTGAAATTTAAGAATACATAACAGAGAAAGGGAAAAATGCTGATAATAAAACTACTCACTAGCTTTGTGATTTTTCGCGTCGAATTTATTAATGTTCGTCACTCTGCGGCATTACTGCCAAGTTTAACCTTGTATAAAAAAATTGTACGAATATCAGAAGAATCCATACTTAAAGAAAATTCAAAATAAATTTCGAAAATTCACAATTTGCAAGAAAACTTTCTCACCAAAATATAACTCTGGTAACAGACAATAAGACTATAGAAAAGTTGATGTCAAAAACAATAGCATAACGATAGCAGGGAGAGAAATCTTAAAAATCTAACATTTCATGTGCACCAACCTAATAGCAGAGAAGGGGTAACTGTTTCTCCTCGATTCAAGTCAATTCGATGCTTAGAAAAGTATGGACTATTCTAGTTGCATAATTACGAAAACATTAATCGATCATATACAGTGATAAGTATGTATTTATGTGAATATAAGTGGAATTCATGACGTCTGCGTTTAGAGTAGTTCGCTAATATATGTATATTTATACATATAATATACGTATGTATAGCTAATTTAAGACTGACTAAGTCCATGCATTTCTGTCACAAACGAATACGACGAACGTGACGAAACACGAAGCACGAATATCAATATTGATCTCACTTCGATGTCGATACGATAAATTAATTGATGCAGGAAATAAATTACTGTTGGCTCCAGTCAATGCAAATTACGTCCTATGAACATTTTAGTTTAATCATGACGCGAACAGTCGAGCGACTGTTTTCGCATGCAGGATGACAATTCGTTTCGAACGTTTCTGAAATAATGAAATAAGAGCTAAAAATTCCAATTTTTCTTACCTGCCAATTAAACAATTGCTTTTAACGTTATTGTCGCAGCAGACGTTCTTTATGTCTGTTTTACGTAGCATCTTTAAATCGTTCCCATGGCAACAAATGCTTCGGAGTGCGTAGGGAAGAGACTATTTCTGTTTCTTCGTTTTTCCTTTTCGTTATTCATTCTTTTCTTTCATCTTGTTACAACATTGGCGTATTATTAACAAACGTGACAGTCATTCGAGTTTCCTTACGTAATCAACTTGCTCTTTCTTCTAACTTTTACATTTTCGTATAATGTACGTCCACGAATAATTTATAATATCATAATTATGATGCTTTAATTCATCTAGTACATAATTTCTTCTTTCTGTTCCAGGTAATGCTCAAATTCGGATCGTACAACATAAGCCGCGATAGTAGAATTGGGAACAAGCGGAATTTCCTTATAGTCGGTTCTGTATCTGTAAACAGAGGTGAGATTACCAAATTCCAGTTTACACATGCATATCTAGTTGCAAACTAAAGTCTATTCTTCCTCATTAAGCACTGTGAGAATTATGATAAAGCTGTTACTTTAGCAGGCTAGTAAAGTTACAGCCTAATCCACAGATCGGCAAGAAGTGCTCGTTTCGACCGATTTTCGGGAGCTACGTCCCCTTTTCCCAGCCGCGCGTCTCGTTTCCCGTAACGATCGCAGTTCTAGAGCCACCTCAGGCCCATGCATCGACCAAAAACGGTCGATTTTCCCACTCCGTCTTCTCCCCTTCCGCTATCCCATTGCACCACCATGAGCATACTCCAAAATTCCCCACTAAGACCGTAGACTGGTCACGTGACGTGTCTTGAGCGACTAAATTCGTGTTGCGTCCCCGTCGCGCACGCGTATCATGTCACGTATTAATCTGATTATCAGAGAGGGGATAGACTACATTCCCCTCGATTTCCCCGATCTGGCGACACTGGGCCCATGTGGCATTGTGACATATTTCCGACAAAGACGAAACGCATTACGTGATCGGACGGAAGCGTGGGGGAATAGCGCCGAAGAAGGGGAAGGTAGAGTGAGGATAGAGAAGGGATAGACTATATTCCTCTCGATTTCCCCGATCTGGCGACACTGGGCCCATGTGGCATTGTGACCTATGCATGGAAGAGACGAAACGCATTACGTGATCGGACGGAAGCGTGGGGGAATAGCGCCGAAGAAGGGGAAGGTAGAGTGAGGATAGAGAGGGGATAGACTATATTCCTCTCGATTTCCCCGATCTGGCGACACTGGGCCCATGTGGCATTGTGACCTATGCATGGAAGAGACGAAACGCATTACGTGATCGGACGGAAGCTTGGAGCAATAGCGCCGAAGAAGGGGAAGGTAGAGTGAGGACACAGAGGAGGTAGAGTGTATTCCCCTCGATTTCCCTGATCTGGCGACACTGGGCCCATGTGGCGTTGTGACATATGCACGACAGAGACGAAACGCGCCACGTGATTGGACGGAAGCGTGGGAGAATAGCGCCGAAGAAGGGGAAGGTAGAGTGAGGACACAGTGGAGGTAGACTATATTCCCCTCGATTTCCCCGATCTGGCGACACTGGGCCCATGTGTCGTTGTGACATATTCACGGAAGAGACGAAACGCGTCACGTGATCGGAAGAAAGCGTGGGAGAATATCGCCGAACAAGGGGAAGGTAGAGTGAGGACACAAGTTGTAATCTGGCGATTGTGGTAGCAGCAGTTTGAAAAATGTGATTGAATCAGAGAATGCTACTCGAGAAAATTGAAGGATCAGTGTACGGTGTATTCAGGCGGTTGGCATTTCCTCGTTTCGGTCACGTTACGCCATTTGTCGACTCATTGTGGCTCATCTTCCCGGCATTCCACTCGAGGAAGGCCGTTCGCCGGAAGTTTTCCCCGCATAACAAATTCGCGGGACGCTCGCTCGGCCGCGCCGCGGCGTAAACGATGGTTCCTTTATTGCACACACAAGCAGTCCATAAACTCGCCCTATCGCAAACACGATAAAGGTCTCCTCTTTGTAATAGACAATCTATTTTTACGCGGCCGATCCCGCACGCTTATCGCGAAGGCACTAAATCGGTTGTTCGTCGACATAAGCACCTCTTTTTGCCAGCCTTCCTACTTGAACACGCTCGCGCGCACGCCACCGACTTCGGATACCCATTTAAACGATCAATTAGCGCTCCTTCACGTTTTTCTGATACGTCCGACGAACAATTAATGACTCGCGCCTCCTGGCTTGACCCTGCGCGCGACTCCTGTTACTCGCTTGACGGAATTAGGCGCGAAATGGATGACTCTCCAGGCTCTCCTTGCGCGTAAAACCGCGATTAATATTAACCAGAGAGGGATGAAATATTATTTCGTATTGAAAATAACCCCCTCTTCTTGCTTTCCTTAACGTCGTAGTAAACTGTGGATCTTTATGCATGTACCTTTATTTCTTTCCTTATATAATTTTATTAAATTACTGGTAGTATAATGAGATTCCTAGATCCTTCTTACATCTTCACTAGTTTA
The DNA here is from genome assembly GCA_028455805.1 of Lasioglossum figueresi. Lineage (NCBI taxonomy): Eukaryota > Metazoa > Arthropoda > Insecta > Hymenoptera > Halictidae > Lasioglossum > Lasioglossum figueresi. The sequence continues at coordinate 10,652,868 of CM052190.1, read as the reverse complement.
TGTTTCATCTGCTCGGTTTCATCATAGATGTATCAGGACTAACATTAATATTTTAACATCTAATAATAATTACCTTTCGCATTGACTTTTGTAACATTCAGACAAAATTTTATTAAAAATTAGTAACACAATAACAATCTTAATCTTTCCCGTTATACTTCGCCACATTTAAAATATATTCCCCTGCAAATATCCATCTTTTACCGACGTTTTCACTTAATTACGCTACATATTTGTTCGCCGCTCTTTTTACAATACACGAAGCCGCGTGAAAGAATTACCGCAAACAAAAATCAGAGTCGTTATCAACATCATAAAGTATTTTCCCCTGAAATATATCTCCGAACTAGCGAATTGTCGAGAAAAAAACATTTTCCTGATCTCGAACGGCACTCGTCCGAACAGAATGTGAAAAAAAAAACGAAGGGGAAAAAAGAGAAATACCGAGATGAAATTAATTTGCCAAGGATGCCGTGTATCGGAACCTCTGAGTGTCCCGTTTCTCTCTTTTTATCTGTCTCAGAGACGAAGAAAACATTCTTGTCGCCGACTTCGCGTCGTCTTATCGCTCTTCAGGAGTTTCTCACATCGCTCGCGGTTATTAATTACGAGGGCGAAAACCCGGGCATCATAAACAGGTTCAGTTCCGCCGAGTTCCTCGGGAAAAGGCGAAGGATTTTCAAGCGTGTCGCGTTCTGCATTCGTCGCGTGGAAAATAGATCCCCTTTTCTTTCTCACTGAACAGCGTCTTCTGTTTGGTCTCCTTTCTCGCGGACGATGAATCCGCGATATTGTTTGAATCGTCGACCAGTCAGGTCTCGTGCACTGTCAACAATAGGATTTTCATGCAAAATAAGAATTGTTCGCATTAATTGCAGGACGCATCAACCAAATAAGACTTTATTCCTCGTTTGTGGTTTTATGAAATTGTAAACAATGTGTTGACATTTTGAAATTATTTTGATCTCTCTGCTGTTTCAAATTACACCCATTTCATTTTAATAAGTAGACTGCGGATCTTTGTGCAAAATAAAAATTGTCTGCATCGATCGCAAGAAGTAGAAACCAAATTGAATGTTATTTCTTTCCTTAATGAATTTAATAGAGGAGAAATATATTGGCATCTTTAATTTTTACAATTGCCCAACAATTTTGAATTTGATCAACTAAATTTTTCTATAAATGCATAATGATCTGCAGTCTATGTATAAGCAATAATGTAAATTTACTAACAGAATGAATTTAAAAATCTTTTTGTGTCAGTCGTTAAGTATTCGAAATGTTCTATAAATTTTTCGATATAACTTTCCGACTGTCCGAAATAAAGTTTGATTTTAATCCATACAAGTTATTCACGTTTACACTTTCGCTGCGCACGTGCAATAGAGATTGGTTTTTCCATGTGGAAGAATGCGGATGGAATTGAATATCATGCATACAGACATGCGAGTAGAACAGTGGCTGATTGTTTATCAAAAGGAGACATAGAGGAAATTATATTTGTCGAAAAATATGTCATATACGAGTGGTACAATTAGTTCATACAGTGAAGATTTTATTCTAGATTGTTCTAAAGATGCTATTATTCTATTGTATCCATCAATCATCCATGATCATCGGACTGCAGAATTCTCCATTTTTTACATTTTGGTTTTAATATTCTAGGAAATTCAGCGCAGCTGTTGAAATTATGCAACATTTTATGCATTTATGACAAAAATGAGCAAATAAAAAGCAAAACAATGAAAACATTTCAGAAAATACTGTTGGGTTATTTCCAACTCATTAAAATCATTAAGAAAAGAAATAAATGTCTCTGTGGTTTCTGTACCTTGAAATGAACGTAGACAGTTTTTATTTTGCATAAAAATTCGAAGTCTGGTGATCGTAAACAATTCTATACTTTGTCCACCTAGATTTATGAAGTTAGTTTCTGTGCACCAGGGATCGCGGTGAAATGATCGTGCAGGGAAGAGGAATCGTTATCAATGGTGTCAGGGTCGCTTTGCTCGTTTTATCCCTGAGTTATTCTAGCATCCGAACGCGTTGATTCTGCTCGAGTGGTCGAGTTTGATCGCAGTGGTTGAAGTAGCTGTTGGCATACCGACACACAATTTTATTGATCGTCGCACCGCCAGTTAATCCATCCCAATCACGTTTTTTGTTGAAAATAAGGTTAGGCTGCAAAATTCTTTTTTACCGACAGTGCTGGAAGTGCACGCAAATGCAGAAAAATGTGTTTCGCGATTGCTAGGTTGCTCGATCTGGATCACATTGTTTCTTATTCAATTCTAATCTGGTGACAAGGTAACTAAAAATTTATAACAACTGTCCTATATTTTCAATTTATTGATACCTTTTTACTGAAAAAAGTCTAGTAGACACGTTTCGTGTTTGATTAAAGTCGACCAGACTGTATGTTGGCTCACCTGTTGATAATGCGTTAAGATTCTTACGTGTGATATATGTCTCAAGTGTTTTTCCTCCGCGAGAGATAATTCTTAAATCCCATAGGGAATGCTTAGCATTACAGCCTTCGGCTGTTCTATATTTATCACACATTGATTAGAGATATCCCGGACTTTTTATAGAAATCATTCTATTTCACATTTTGTTAATACAACGAATCGAAATAATATTGGCACACTTTTTAAAGGATAACTTTCTGATATTGGATCGTACGATTTGGATCTTGTTGAAGAGTTAGAACAATTGGTTTATGCAAATAGAAATTACAGAGGGAATACTAACAGTTGCTGTTTACAACTTTTTCATGTGTGCGTGCGTGTGTGTGCGTGTGAGCCTATATTGAAAATTTAAAAAATAAATTTTGTAGATTGGTTTTAGATTTTTAGATTTTAGATTTGATTTTAGATTTTTGTAATTCTGTATCGATTGCACATATTCTGAAAATTCCATTAAAATCGGTCGATGCGGGAAACATTTTCGGAATATGTATAATTGACACAGCTCTACAAAATGTATCTTCTCTTTAATTCCGACCAATTGCAATTTTCTCGAAATATTTTTTAAACGGAAACTAATTGTTTTAACTTTTAACTTCTAAAAAGAAAATCCTATTCGTATGGTCCAACGTTAAAAAGGTTCTTTAAAAAGTATGCCAATATCGTGTTGATTCACTGCAGATTTGAGAACACGTGAAAGTGTTTCTTGATTCTCTTACGGAAGAGAACGCCGATGGCATCGATCAAATAGTCTTTCTTCGTATTTTACTGTTCAGATTGCTCGCATATGTCAATGCACCTGAAAGCTCTACACGATTATCTTATCCGATGGTAGTTTTATCGCATGGAAATGTGTGCATGAGATTCGTGTTTCCGTTACATAACGAATTATCAGGCACGTTGCCGCGATGCGTGCGCCTGTAATTAAGTGAAACTGAAAAACGAACCTGTGTCGACCTGAATCTTCGATTTTCGGATAATTCGGAAAATTAAATACAAATTTTATTATTTCATAAACAAGAGTTGTGCAACAACGAAACCGCATGAATTATAATTAAAAAATTGCACATTATCTTCTGAGATGCACATATTTTTCTACAAAATACATTGTATAAATTCGAAAAATGTACTTTTTTGAAAGGGTACTTTTTTTCTAAAGTAATTTGGAATAACTTTTTCCTCCCACTCCGAATTACTTTTCAATTTTGTTGCCAACGACTCTCCGCTATTTTAAATGTTTCATTTGAAATTGACTTCAAAGGACAGTTCCTTGACCGATACTTATTTTAAACAATTTTGTTTACTAATTATATTAAATACAGCTCTCAAATTTTGTTGTAATTTATATTTGTGGAACTTATATTTAATAAAGGAAGAACCAAATACATTTAAATACCCGTTTCATTTACGTTTTCCTTTCTCTGATGTCGAGTCACACACGACAAAGAAGTGCAAGGGGTTAAAGAGATATTAATGAAAAACACGGACCAATAAGAACGTGGTTACAGCGGACGAATTCCGGCTCGGCCAATGCCAACGCCACGCTCATTGTCAGTGGGACCAGTCATCCAACTGGAATCGTTTTTTGTTAATAACTCGTTGCGAGGATTGCAAGGCTCCGATATTCCACTCTTGATTTATCAATAATACAAAGACGGGGTTTCTTAGTAGTCAAAATCGCTAGATGAATGATCAATCTTGGGGTCTATTTGCCTCAAAAGTCGTACTTTTACGTTTACGACGCGTAATTCTCATTATTCGGCAGCATGTCGCGGAGCCGCGAGAAGGTAATGTACAATCGACGGTGCTGCCGCTTATCGTTGCTGTCGATATGCTGTCGAATAATGAGAATTACGCGTCGTAAACGTAAAAGTAGGACTTTTGAGGCAAATAGCCTCCTAGATTGATGTTTCATCTAGCGATTTTGACTATTAAGAAACCCCGTCTTTGCATTATTGTGAAATCAGGAGTGGAATTCTGATCACGGTGGAATTCTCTAGCGGTGTATGAATGTACGAGTGTCGTCTGTTTAGAAGACGCAGTCCTTAACGAAGTCGCGGAGAACATTTTCGTAGCGGAAAAAATTACTTTAAATCACCTCAGCTGTCATCCATATTAAGGAAATGCACTTTTGGGACACCCTGCAGATCACATTGACACAGTTTTTGTTGATTCGAAAATGAATATTGTCCAGCTAATTTCATTTGAACCGTGATCTGCAAAATCGGTGGCACGTCCTTCACGATTTTTCGTCCACGGGCAATTAACCAATTTGCGAGATGATCGTCACGCAAGAGCGAGAGCCGAGATCCGAGATTCAGTGTTCGCATGATCCCCGGCTCGTAGCCGAGTTAGGAGGATTCGACGTTGGCCCAGGCAGGCGTCGCGACGTCGCGTGGGCGTCAAGGGCATCCATCATGCCTTCGCGTGAATTACCGCCGTCCCCAACCTAACCTGAGTTGTTCCTAAAGAAGCGGCAGATCGGGGGAAAGCTGGAAGAAGGATGTCCGAACTGGATCTCTCACGGTCGGTTCGCGGGCGACGAATTCTCTCTGCTCCTGTTTTGTTCTGGCTGCTCGTCTTTTTTCTTCTCGACTGCTTCTACCTTCGGTTCTCACGTTTCCGAGATCTTTTTTTCGCGATCTCGTTTACTTCCGCTCGTCGCCGGTCAGGATCGACGACCCCCGAGCGATTTCTTCGTCCCCGGTCGCGAAATGTAGTTTCCTTTCAAACGGACGTCTGACCGCAACAAATTCAAAATTTCGATCACTCTTCTACCCGTAATTCTCGAATCTTTAGCTTCGAAAAGCTAAATCCTATATCAAGGTCTCCAGTTGTGGACAAAAAAATTAATATATTCATACGCTAATGCTTTATTGTTTCTTAATCTCCGTCTTATTTAACTATTATTTCCTGTATCAGGATAATATTCTGTAGAAAATCTCGATAACTAATAATTTTTTTGCCATTTCACCCGAATACCAGAGAAACCTATCTATAAATACAATTATTGTATTTACAAGTTGTTCGATCGATATCAAGTAAACAGAACCTATCTATGTTTAGAAAGTTTTCATTTTAGAAAATAATGCAATTGTTGATTGCACACGGACCATTGTACTTTAACCCCTAACACTCCAATAGCGTCACTAAAAATTGCTGTAGCGTTATTTAAAATATTATTTACATTATTAAATATCTCGGTATCCAAGCAATTACTAAACATTTAGGTATTGTTTGAGGTATTTATACCAATTTCACATACATAAAATTTCAAAAATCATAGGTAATGGAAATATTCTAAATCGAACGACATATTTACATTTCGAGTTATAATAGCTTGGAGTGCAAACGGTTAATGAAGAGAAAAGTTCTACGGATACTCTTTAAACCGTTCCTCCTTTTTCTCTGACGTTATTTCTTGTAACTGTAGTTGTCACGAACGCGTGAACCACCCTGTACGGTAGGCCGCGTTAAAAATCCCGCGGCAGTAAATATTAATTTAACGCGAGACAGAAAGAATTCGCGGATGGAGACTAAATGAAGATATCCGACAGCATCTATTAAACGGTGGACTGGAACTGGACGTGGCAGACACCTTCAAAAATTAATACGGGGACACTTTTGCCATCGCATCGACGCTCGCAGCGCGCACGGAGGAGGATATCGGTCAGAAGTAGAGAATGCTTTCGCTCGAATTAGATCCGGGAGTTCCGGGACTGTCGGCGCACGCCGATTTCGCCACAATTTATACGCGGCAGTATTTTTGCACAATTTGTGCTGGTTATGAGAACGTGGTAGCCGCGATGGCTTCGTCGTGAAAAATATAGCTGGAATTTATCGGGAAGACCCCTACGTGCGCGTTCTCCCTTGCCTTCTCTATCAACGACGGAATATCCATTATTCGTCGCTGTCCCTGGCTCAGGAACGCCTCAACCAGGATGAAACTACGAATCCACCAAAAATCCTCCTGCCATTCGATTTTGGATCCTCGAATTTATATAACAATTCACTCGCGAAGCTCCCTCGTCGCGTTTGCAACTGTTTCTTGGACGCTGTTAGGTTCGGAATACACGCGAGAAGCTATTACCAGAGTCCTCGGATGAGTGGAGGGAACACGAATCGAGGGGAAAAAATTACTCTCTCTCTCTACCAGTACTGGATCAGTCACGTGACATTATGACAGAGACGGAACACGTCACGTGACCGAGCCGTGGCAGAAGCGTCGGTGAATAGCGTCGTAGAAGGGGAAGGTAGCGTGAGGACACAAGTCTTAATCTGGCGACGCTATTAGGTCGTGTAATATTAAATATTAGAATCGCTATTGTGTGAACTAGTTCAAAGAAGAGAATTTTCATTTAATAGAGTAATAAATAGACTGCGGATTTTTATGTAAATAAAAAATTGTCTGAGTGAGCGACTGAAGTTAAATGAAATTATACTTCCGCTTTTAATTACCGCGAAAAGACAGAAATAATATAACAATATACTTGGATCCTTTTAACGTCAATTATGTATTTGACGTATAAACGCACAAAATCCGTAGTCTAATAAGTTGAAATTTCGTTGGTATTAATCTGAGAGGAACTGTATGATTATTATGACAATGAATTCCCTAAGATTTCGATTGCAATATGTCTATGAACAATGAAGTTTAAGCAAACGTTTTTCGAATTGTGAAAAAAGGCGTTAGATATTTTTATTTATGCCAGTCTTCTGTAATAATTTAAATGATTCCCGGATCGTTTTATTTAAAATTGCTCGGACTTGGTTGATTCATTTAGTTTTGTGGTTGCTTTATAATTTCGAGAATAACGATCTATGAGAGTAGATCGAAACACCGATTTTGTTTTCTTAATTTTCAAACAGTTGAAACCTTCTTGCTCCATGCTTCTTAATATTCAACACGAAAAAATTTTGTTTCATATCTCAAGAATTGACGACCTTGGTGCATAAACTGGGTAAGTCCGGATTCTGAAAATTATTTAATTCTTACCTCAAAACAATCAGCACAATATAAAAGTTTATGTTAAATTTCAATAAATACGATTTTACTGAAAAATGGATTTGTCCGATTGTTGCACCAAGGACTTCAATTACACAAATTATCCGAGATTCGATCAAGCTAATTGTTATACACACCCGGCAAAATCAATCGTCCTTGTTATTGATTGCAGGTACGCGTGTAGCGTTTGTGTGTATCTTAGCTGGCCAGGGCAATTCGTCAAAAAGAATTCGCAATGACAACGGTCAAAGAGAGCTGACCGATCTGCATAACAAACCTCGATCGTTAGTCAAAGTCGCCGCGAGTGATTGAATTTTTCATTCGGCCGATCGCGGTTACAATCAATCCGCTATCGTCGAATTCATTCTTTAATCATGCTGCAACGACCATCGTTGGAATAGTCGCGTGCACACTCTCGCCTCTGCGATTATGTTAAATTTTTCAGTACAAGTGGCAGAGCTCACTGCCGTAGTCGCGTTTAACTTACAGGAATTTAAAGGCAAAAACTCGCCGACATTTACGAGTAACTCGCGGAGGCAGTCGATGAGTCTGGAATTTTGGAAAATTGCAAAATAAAATAATTCATGCTTACTATAAACTTATTTTTTCTTCACAGTTAATAGTTAGGGCGTGAAATCGTCGAAAAGATTGTACAACCCGTGGCAAAAAGTTTCCGATCGGAGGCATTGATACGGATTTTACAGAAAACATTCATGTTGTAGAAGTATATAATTTAGAAACATAATAATAATTATAATTTATATAATAAAACACATAATTATAATTTATATAATAAATAATATATAATAATAAATATTACTTTGTGGAGTTAAAACTGATGGGAAATTAAAAGGGGCATATTAAAGAATGACAAACAACAAAATAACATAAGCTGTGTAAAAGTGTTTCTCAATTAGCTATTTCCATATATGTATAGTAGGAGAACAAATTATTACATCCAGTTACGTCAATTGATGTGTTCCCATTCGAACAATGAATTTTCAAATGAAACACTTGCTGAATATTGTTTTATTTTTTCATAAAATATACACATTTAAGCAACACTGTATGTACATCACACTGAAAATAAAAATGACAATCTTTCAATTACCTTTCGTGTGCCTTTTAAGTGTATCGCGCTCTGTTGCAACCGTTGACCTGGACGTTACACGCGTGCCACCCTCTAAACTAGTTACTTTTTCAAGCACCACTCTTCAGGCACCACAAATTGCTGAAGCAATGTTGTTTTTATAGCAGTTCTTAAGCTTCGATAGCCTGAAAAATGCTTTTTACGAAATTGACCTCGTCGATGGAATTGAATTAGTGTGTTCCGAGTACATCGGTGCAGATCGGCAGGATGGCCTCTGGTTGGCAGTCTTGGCCGGTTGCGATCCCAACCGCTATCTAATTAAATACCTTCCAACAGAAAACGTGCGCGACATGGAATACTGTTGCGAAACCATTCTCGCATCAACGATCGAATATTGACAATAGCATGATAGCGGTGAACGTAGAGCTTTCGACATTTTCACGGCCATTATGCCATTAATACCTTGCCGTATTTTGACGAGTCAGACTCGTCATGAAGATTTTAACAAAGTCTGACAAATATGAATGTTACGCCTTTCATTTCACATGAAATAAAATTTGATTCGGTTGTAATCGATATTTAAGCATTCAAATAAATTTAGCCATATAAAAAATATGCATTTCCTTTTCCCTTCTACGACATTTTTAGGTATTCTGGGGGAATATTTCAACGAGTCAGTCTCGTCATGAAGATTTTAACAAAGTCTAACAGATCTGAATGTTACGCGTTTCATTTTAGATGAAATAAAATTTGATTCGTTTGTAATCGATATTTAAGCATTCAAATAAATTTAGCCATACAAAAAATATACATTTTCTTTTCGCATCTACGATATTTTTAGGTATTTTGGGGGAATATTTTAACGAGTCAGTCTCGTCACGAAGATTTTAACAAAGTCTGACAAATATGAATGTTACGCCTTTCATTTCACATGAAATAAAATCTGATTCGGTTGTAATCCATATTTAAGCATTAAAATAAATTTAGCCATATAAAAAATATACATTTCCTTTTCCCTTCTGCGACATTTTTAGGTATTCTGGGGGAATATTTCAACGAGTCAGTCTCGTCATGAAGATTTTAACAAAGTCTAACAGATCTGAATGTTACGCGTTTCATTTTAGTTGAAATAAAATTTGATTCGGTTGTAATCGATATTTAAGCATTCAAATAAATGTAGCCATACAAAAAATATACATTTTCTTTTCCCTTCTGCGACATTTATTGTGCATAAAGACGTTCAATCGGCGCAACTGTAAAGAAAATGGTACGGCAAGGGGTTCAAACGATTTTCATTTAGCTGCTAATGGAATAAGTGTAAAATTTCTAAAATGTGTTAAAACATTTGTAAAAGCTCGAAAATTTGTACATCTTGCAAACAGCAACTATGCGTGTCTCCAACGGATTTGCAAGCTCATTTCTTAATTTAGGTTTTTGGCTGTACTCAATTTTAATTCAGATGTCTAATTTTGCTTGTAAATATCAACGAAAAATTCATTTTTTACCATAATATCACCAAGAAACTTGAAATTCATTGCCAGAATACATGGACTACAATGGGCTTGTTTTGCTCACTAAGTTCGTGTAGAAGAAAAGTTTGTTTAAAGTTCCTGTTAAAAATCGTACCGCCGATATTTATCGATAACAGATCACACCTGAACCCCTGTATCGTCTCACATTATTGTCGCAACGAGTGGACGCGGTGTTCGCCGTCGTGTTCTGGGCGAGTTCGAAAAATCGAGGTTCCTAAGTAAGCTTACAAAGCGAGCATGTTCCGCCCTGGGATTCGGGGCGTGTGCCAAGAGATATCAGGAAGGAGGAGGCACGACTACACTCGCGCTTGTAATTCTGCGACAAGAAGACTCGGTTAATTCGCCTCGAGTCTCGCAAGCTGTACCGGCGAGCGGATTCCGGCCGATTGCAACCACTTAAATCAAGGGCCTGGACTGGCAGCCAAATGCGAGATCGAACGTTCAATTCGAACGGCAGTGAACTGGCAGCACTGGCCGAACAAGAGAGAGAGAAACGTACAGATACCGGAAGGCCGAAAGAGACGGAGAGAAAGAAACTAAAGTAACAAGGACGAGGAAGCAGGGATGATAGAAAGAAAAAGACAGTTGCCCGGAGAGGAAAGAGAATAATAGGAAGACCGGGCGGAAGTGGATATAAGAGGGAAACAGTGAGCCAATTCGCTAATCCCGATTTCCGATCGCGCACGTCGATTCTTGCGTATTTACGTTAACAGCTCCAATCAGTTCTCTTCCCATTTCCTTGCTCGCAGATACCGAGAACAGGCTCGGTACTCCCGGCTCCATTCACCTCGGCTCGCTTCCTCCTTTGATCGGCCGATTCGCATTCCACTATGCTAGTTCCTCTCGCTCTCTTACCTACCCCCTTTCTAACCCGCGGACAATGCTCGTCTATCCCGTTCCGAAGTCTGCGTGTCACGCTGTGGCGAACCGTCGCGCATAGATAAACACACTCACGCTCCTACGCGTGGCGACTCTGCCATATTTTAAGGATTTCCGAGGGCACGCGCTTTCCAAGAGACCTCCGTTTCATTCGTCGAAAAATCCGATTTCTTTTATCTGCTCTTAATCCTAGCGGTCCTCGGAATGTCCTTGCCGAAAACGGGTTTTCGAAAAGTCATTAAACTTCGAAAAGACATTAAAATTTAAAAGAATCGATATACTACATCAATATACAGGAGTGACTAAAAATTCCTTCAACAACCGGAAATGGGAGGTTCCTGAGATCATTTGAAGCAACATTTTCCTTTGCAAAAATCGCGTCCGCGGCTTTGTTAAGCAGTTATTAACGAAAAACACGGACCAATCAGGGACCAATCGGACCGGCGCGCCAACTGTCAATTGGCCGACTGTGCTAACACGCGTCTAGGTCGCGCTCTGATTGGTCCGTGTTTTTAAAATGAAAATGTTGCTTAAAATGATCTCATAAACCTCCCATTTCCGGATGTTGAGGAATTTTGAGACACCCTGTATTATTTTCAACTGATTGAAATGATTCGAGAAATATAATATTATATCATAGTTGTTTTTAATTCTTCTAATATTTTTACTGACTTAAATTGCACCTGTTCGTTTTTGTCATAAATGCATGAAAACACTTGCATTTTAAAATCGTACGCTTTATATGCAACAACCTAATACCGAAGAAGTCTATCAGAGTTTGCGTGACTTTTTTGAGCACAGATGCGACAGTCTTGCTAATATACTTTATCCTAAATTCACTATAGGAGCTTGCTAACACTAACGCGATCCGTTTGTTTATCACAATTAGCATAAAAAACAATGTCAGATAACGGTTTTCGAAACGCGTACCGTCGATGTTCATTTCACAACGAAATAGTGAAAATACGCTCGCATTTAAGGTCAGCGAGGTTGCTAATCAGAGTCCGCAGAAAAGATCGGAAATCTGCTCGATAGGGAATCGCCGTGCTCCGTCAGATTCGAAAAACCGATTCACCCGGCAGATAAAGAAACAGATATATCGTGATCTCGCGGAAGCTGAAAAATTTCGTGGTCTGTGTTCTTCTGGACCCCGCCGCGGTAATAGATTCTTTTATCGACTCGGCCCCAGAGTCTAGACCTCGCTCCGGTCTCTTTATCGCGGCTGAATTATCGGCAAATAGAAAAGAGTCGGCCAGATATCTCGAAGGAAAGTTCAAAAGTTTATCATGACATAGGTGCGGATAATTGATCGAAGCTCCCTGCGCTTTCCCTCCTCTCGGCTGTTTTCGAACTTTACTGGTTGATGTTGAAGTTCCTGGACGCGCGTAGATCGGGCCACTGCCAACAGCGCACGGTGGTTTTTCGAAAAACTGGGACAGAAACCAGCATTGAAAACTTAATCTATTCGCGAAGAAGAAATATGATTATTAAAATTTAAATATAATTCTGGTCGGGATTCCATTTCTTTTTCAAATGCACCTAATATTAAGCGATTGAATATTTTATAACAGTGTTTGTAAACCAACAAGTTTATTTTAAAATATATTCTAATAAATCATGAATCTACCCATAAGATGATCCCCTGTGTCAATAAAAAAGAACTATGCACGCACAATTGGAAATAGATGGTAAAGTATGAAAAGTAGCGTTTTTAAGTAATCCTCGTTGCTTATGGCGAAATTACCTGAACCTAGAACATAATTAATTAATTTTGTATTTCATAGGAGATACAATTTACTTTCTCTTTTTCGATATATTAATGTAATATTCACCGACATTCATTTTAAATTTATTTTAATTTATTTTAAAAAATATTCTAATAAATCATGAATATCCCCATAAGATGATCCCCTGTGTCAATAAAATAGAACTATGCACACATAATTGGAAATAGATGGTAAAGTAGGAAAAGTAACTTTTTTAAATAATCCTCGTCGCTTATGGTCCAATTACCTGAACCTGGAACATAATTACTTAATTTTGTATTTCATAGGAGATACAATTTACTTTCTCTTTTTCGATATATTAATGTAATATTCACCGACCATTCATATTTTAAGTAATGTTATAAAATATAGCTTACTAAAAACTTCTCGTACATGTATTCTAAATACAGAAACAATGTGAAAAACCTATCAATTGTTTATTGTCCTGTTTTAACAGAATTCTTACTTTGCAAATTTAAACAAATATAGTATTTATCTATATAAATATTTTAACAAATTCAAACTTCAACCACCAAGCATGAATGAAAGAAAATTGAAAAAGAAGACAAGAATAGTACCATTTTATTCCAAATTTGGGTGGGAGGAAGTAACGGACACTTAAGGAGTGCGTCTCCTAGCAGACGACACTCACGCGTGACTGCACACGGTCACCACTGTACACACACACATAGACCACGTATACGTACGCCAGGATTGCAAGGGTCCGGGATTCCACTCGTGATTTCTTAATAATTCAGAGACGGGGATTCTTAGTAGTCAAAATCGCTAGACGAAAGATCAATCTAGGGGGCTATTTGCCTCAAAAGTACTAATTTTTCGTTTACGACGCGTAATTCTCATTATTCGGCAGCATGTCGCGGAGCCGCGAGAAGCAATGCAAAGGCGACGGTGCTGCCGCCTATCGTGGCTGTCGATATGCTGCCGAATAATGATAATTACGCGTCGTAAACGTAAAAGTAGAACTTTCGAGGCAAATAGCTCCCAAGATTGATCTTTCGTCTAGCGATTTTGACTACTAAGAAACCCCGTCTTTGCATCATTGAGTAATCAGGAGTGGAATCCCGGATCCTTGCAATCCTCGCGTACGTATACGTGGTCTAGCGGTGTGTGAGTGTACTGTGGTGACTGTGTGCAGTGACGCGCGAGTGTCGTCTGTCTAGGAGACGCATCCCTTAAGCATGCGCTACAGTACTAACGTGTAAAGTCGACCGGTGTTTGTCCGGTTGCCGGGCACCGTGCACAACCCGGGCCAGGAGCCTTTAAACGGACCGTCTTCGCACTTTCATCGCAAGAACGACTTTCGAGTTCCGTTATCGTGTCGCCCACGCGGAAGATAGTGGATGTCCGCGGCAAGACAGCCGGACAAGTGTATACTCCATAAATTACGCGTTATACAGTCCATTCGGGAGCGAGATAACCACCCCCGAATCCCTGTGGCTCCTCACATTGGACAGCCCCATCTTCGTTCAGTTCCTTTCGCCAGCGTACGACCGGCTGTTTCTACAGACTTTATACGGTTTTTGACGAAAGTGCTCCGGGGTTTATCGACGGTCACGAGAGCGCCGACTGCTCCCGCCAGAATCAACGAGCCACTTCGATGGAACCCGTTTCTCGATTGTCTCCTGTCTCTTTTCCATATCGCTCTCTCTCTCTCTCTCCCTCTCTCTCTCCCTCTCGTAGATCCCGTGCAACCCAGCATCGGATCACTTTCCTGCTTCGAATAGTATACCGATATGCGAGGAAAGCGTCCGCCGTGAAATTACGGTATTCCCGTTGGACTGGGTGTTAGTCGCCTCGCGTCATCGTTCCAAGGAAATTGTGTATCGGCGTCCTGTCGAGCTTCCCTCCATTTTATCATTATTGTTATGATTATCATCGCTAAACTGCGGATTTTCATGCCAAACGAAAATTGTTTCCGTCGATACCGAGAAACAGAAATTAAATGAAATTCTGACCGAGTGACTTCTCGATTATGAACATTTAGGGAGATGTAAGTCATTCTAAATTAGGAAATTAATAAGCTGACAGTAGCGTGACAGTGCCCCTAAGGGGACATCCTTATTTTAGAGGCTGTTTTTCGATCAATTTTTATAAATTTTTAAGCTTAGTACTTGTGGGAGGAGCTTGTAAGAACGTATGGGAGGAGCTTAGGAATATTGGTGGAGAGATGGGCGTTCCCGGGCTGACCCAATGACAATTGGTAGAAGGGTTTAAGAATATTGAAAACGAAATAATAGTTCCTTCCATTCCACTTATGCTTCATAACCTCTCTATCACCTATTCTGATTAACTGAACCAACGGTTCTACTATTTGCAAGTTTCCTTCGCTCCTCCCACTTGTTATCTCAGCTCCTCCCACTAGATTCATTCGCTCCTCCCATTAAATTCCTTAGCTCCTCCTACAAAATCTCTCTGGCTTCGTTCACCAATCCCCAGCATTTTTCTTATAAAAAGCAGTATGAATTCTAATTGTAATACGTTCAACGAATACTTTGACCATAACAAAAATTATAAACTTTCTATTAAAATTCAATTTCTGTCTCTGGCAATATTAGAATTTCCGATTTATTCCCTTTCTTTTTACTTCTTTGTTTATGTTTCGCATCTTCTGTCATCGTAAAAAGATTGTCTGTGTATTAAAGTCATTTTTGTCATCATAAAAATCAGAAAATGAAGAAAAGTGATGATAAAAGTTCCTGCAATTCGTTCGTGTTTGTGCCAGTGGCGTAAATAAATGACGAAATTACAACTAATTGTAGAACTAATCGAAATGAAGAGCATAAAGCGAAATTGTATTGAATATCGTTAAAATTAATACTGTGTCGTATTGTAAGGATTTTTGTTCTCGATGAATGCATAAAGTTCCAATATCTAGGTGCCATTCATATAGCGAATAAAAACATGAAAGGCAGAATGCGAACCATATCAGAGTCAAAAGGGGGATTTCGCCGACTGGCGCTACTACCGCGGCGCTTTAGTTAAAAGTTCATAATCAAACGACATAAGCTTTTGAATATATTTTATACAGCTGTTTAGATTGCAATGAAATCGCGGACTAATAAATTTTCCAATTAATTTTACTGGAAATACAGTCTCACATAATTTGAGCAAACGAACAAAAACCAGTGAAAAATCAAGTACTGCAACGAGACTGCTACAAATCGAAGGTCATTTTGTTCAACGAGGACAAAATGATACATATATCTGCATACTCCTTGAAACATTTTTGCAAAACTATTAGGTTGGAACGAAAGTTCGTAGCGTTTTTAAATTAAAACTCGAACATAAAATTAGGTTATTTGTACATAGATTTGTTCAATAACATATTTTCCATTCTCTTCTATCATTTTTTGCGATTATTTCGATGATTTATCATGTTATTTAATAAACCTACGAATAAATATCTTAATTTTATCTTCGAATATTGATTTAAAAAAGCTACGAACTTTCGTTCCAACCTGATATCAGATCGAGTGTAATGGCGATCGATTCGTGGATCAGTTTGTAAAGATGAAATGTGCAGCTGCCCGCTGATTGCTGAAATCCCAACGTTTTAAGACACGAATGCAACACTTGCCACTTTACGTGGCCGTTTCAGATGTCGTCCATCTGTCTAAAAACAGTCGAATCAAAACACCAGGACGCCAGTTCATAGTGTCCGGTTGTTAGCTCCGCCCACGAGGTTTGATTGGCTGTTTCCGATCGAGTTGAAGTTCGCTCGGTAAACTTCCACCGGTATGTACATCCGCCAACAGGATTCGTCCCTGCGTGTAGGATAACGTCGTGGAGGAGGAACGGCGGAGAGTCGATTTAAAAATCGGAACGACGGCGCCAAAAATGTTCTCATCTTCGGAGCGTACGGTCGATAAGGGCGGAGAAATGATAGAGCTGTAAAATTCTACCGTACAGTCAGCGACTGAACGACTCGAATAGCTCGGATCGTCGTCGTGAACCCTACGAGGTCTATCACCGTACAAAAGGTAAAAGGAATCGACGATGCGAATCGATCGTAAAATCGCGTCCTCGTTGGTACTCGCGACAACGCCTCGTCAATAAATACTTCAGCTTCTCGATGGCGACCGGCTGCTAGACGTATTCCCCGAAACGATCGGTCAACTTTTCAGCATAAAGCTCGCAGTGAAAGTAACGAGCTCTAAGACGGATTTATCCCTTCGAATTTCTGTGCACACTATCTACAGGATGGCCCAAAAATGCTGCACTTCCTTGCACGGGCTTATTCCTGAGGTCACTCGAAGTAACTTCCTCCTTTGCGAAAATGTGCTCCGAGGATATGGTACAGGAAGAACCGCGAACGAGCTGCGAGATACTTAATTCGATCGAACAGAGTTGCGACGAACGATAACAAAAAAAAAAAGAAATAAGTTAGTAGCAATTTCCTCTCGGTAGCCGATCTCTCGATTTCGTTCGACGGTATCATGGAAAACACGCTTCGTTGGTTGTCTTTGCCGCGATGTACATAATTACTTGACAGTCGAAACGAGCCATTGTTCATGTTAGCTAGCCAAAATCGCGAGAAAGAGGTACCTAAGGGAAAGGAGGAGGAACGGCATTAACGAGAAGAAGGACCAAATCGTACCTAATTTTCGCCTAATCGTTGTCCGATTCTAATCATTTCGACGATGTTGTATGTTTCTTTGTGCTGACAACGTGCGTGGAAGGACACTTGCGGCGACGCACAGTGTTACGAATCTGCTGGACGAAATCAAAATGAAACCTGAATCGCAACTAACAGGAAATACATATCTATTTAACACTTTACCTACCGAAAGCCTATTAAGGGCTGCGTCTCCTAGACAGACGATACTCGCGCGTGACTGCACACAGTCACCACAGTATACTCACACACCGCTAGACCACGTATACGTACGCGAGGATTGCAAGGGTCCGGGATTCCACTGCTGATTTCTTAATAATGCAAAGACGGGGATGCTTAGTAGTCAAAATCGCTAGATGACAGATCAATCTAGGGGGCTATTTGCCTCGAAAATCTTACTTTTACATTGACGACGCGTAATTGTCATTATTCGGCAGCATTGCAATCCTGGAAAAACGAGTCTACTCCCTTAAGGACTGTGTATCCTAAACAGGCGACACTCGCGCGTGACTGCACATAGTCACCACAGTATACTCACACACAGCTAGACCACGTATACGTACGCGAGGATTGCAAGGGTCCGGGATTCCACTGCTGATTACTCAATAATTCAAAGACGGGGATTCTTAGTAGTCAAAATCGCTAGATGACAGATCAATCTAGGGGGCTATTTGCCTAAAAAATCCTACTTTTACGTTTACGACGCGTTATTGTCATTATTCGGCAGCATTGCAATCCTGGAAAAACGAGTCTACTCACTTAAGGACTGCGTCTCCTAGACAGACGACACTCGCGCGTGACTGCACACAATCACCACAGTACACTCACACACCGCTAGACCACGTATACGTACGCGAGGATTGCAAGGGTCCGGGATTCCACTTCTGATTTCTCAATAATGCAAAGACGGGGTTTCTTATTAGTCAAAATCGGTAGATAAAAGATCAATCTAGGGGGCTATTTGCCTCAAAAATCCTACTTTTACGATTACGACGCGTAATTCTCTATTTTCATCAGCATGTCGCGGAGCCGCGAGAAGCAATGGAGAGGCGACGGTGCTGCCGCCTATCGTGGCTGTCGATATGCTGCCGAATAATGATAATTATGCAACGTAAACGTAAAAGTACGACTTTTAAGGCAAATATCCCCCTAAATTGATCTTTCATTTAGCGATTTTGACTGCTAAGAAACCTCGTCTTTGCATTATTGAGAATTCATGAGTGGAATCCCGGACCCTTGCAATCCTTGCGTACGTTTACTCGCGTGTCGTCTGCATAGGAAACACAGTCCTTAACGAAAAACGTGGACCAATCACAGCGCGGCTATCAGATTCTAAGCATGGCGTTGACATTGGCCGAGCCGGAATCCGTTCGCTGCAGCCGCGTTTTTATTCAATATCTCCTTAACATTTTATCTGCCGCAAGCATATTGTGCTGTACCAAAAGAAAGCATAGACATTTTCTTTTACATTGCAATCTTAAATGTGAAACTATTCGATGACGTTATTGAGGGTGACTTGTTAGTTCATAATGAAAATTGGTGTTGCTATTCAAGGTTCTATTAAAAAGTGTTTACTCGTGTACCATAGATTTTTCAAAATTATTCAATAATCACCGGTCGGTAATGTGTTAACAAATGGCCCCAGGAATCACCCCTTTCAGGTTTTACCGACATTTTTAGGACACCCTGTATAACGCGAGGGATAAGTGCGTCGATACACGGGATTTTCAATGGGCTCTTTATTATTCTTTTTAGAGTTGTTTCTAAGGTATTAAATTATTATAAGAAATTAATTTTAAAGAAAATTTAATATTATTGATAGGTCTAAGGAATAGGTGAAAGTAATTAAAACATTTTCGTGTCATAAAGTAGATTAAAACCGGTTCGAAAGCTAATACTTGGTTGAGATAGACCGGAAACGACACAGACTTATATCTGATTTAATTTGTTAAATATATCGTAGTCGGTTTTCTTGAAATATTAATGCCACGTTCTGTCTCTGGGCGAATATTTTTTTGTCAATTAAGAATGGATTTTTATAGTACAGATATTTGTTGCTCAATACTTTGCTGCACTATAAACATGTATCTACACGTACATCCATAAACAGCATGCATATACTGTATTATACGACCCATTTTTAGCCATTTTATGCAAACTCAATTCTGGCACTATGTTGCAGGAATCTGTTTTATACAGGGTTTATTGTACACGAAGTATAAAAATTTTATAAAATCATCGTCTGAAATGTACAGTAAAGAGGAAGAATTATATATATATAATATATATAATAATATCAATTCTCTTATAAATAAAGTTACTTTAAGAAACATCATAAAATCGACAATTCTTTCTGCATTTCCTGTAATTTTTAAAATACTTGAGGGTGTTATATATATAATAATATCACAATTCTCTTATAAATAAAGTTACTTTAAGAAACATCATAAAATCGACCATTCTTTCTGCATTTCCTGTAATTTTTAAAATACTTGAGGGTGTTATATATATAATAATATCACAATTCTCTTATAAATAAAGTTACTTTAAGAAACATCATAAAATCGACAATTCTTTCTGCATTTCCTGTAATTTTTAAAATACTTGAGGGTGTTATATATATATAATAATATCAATTCTCTTATAAATAAAGTTACTTTAAGAAACATCATAAAATCGACAATTCTTTCTGCATTTCCTGTAATGTTTAAAATACTTGAATGTGTGAATTTTCACTGGCCCGTTCAACGTAACAGTTTACAAAAAAGAAACAAAGTTTTTAATCGAAAGTTATAAAGCATAAAAGAAGAGGTGCACATTGGTCATGCAACGATCTTGCGAATCCCTGTAAAAGTCACATTTCAACTATTCAGAAGATGCCTTCACTTTTTATCGTATATTCTCATGACTGGCATCAAAACGCTATTACCCGTGTCTTTTGTACAAGCAACGTTGGAAGATATGAATTATCAAAGTCGATGTCCAAAGTCCAGCTGAACAACCTACCCGAGTAATACCAATGCCGACGGTATGTCAGTTGTGACAGTTCCTATCTCGAGAACGGCTTGTGCAAAACGCACAGGTGGTGTTTTGAAAATTTTACGATATCGGTCACAAGAATATGGGACAAGAAATATCAAGAATCAATGTCTTTTCCAGGTCGGAGAAATTATGAAATGATCAGCGGTCCTCCATTACCTTCAATCTTCATGTGAAAGAATCATCTCATTAAACATTCAATCAAGGATTAAACCAAGCATTAAACTAGTAATCGTTGCCTTATAGAAATAATATACAAGGCCCGACATTATCTATGAATAAAATTGTTCGATCATTTGTTACTTTACAAAGCCATTTTGCAAATTACTAAAGTAATTCCGACGTTTCGATCTAAAAGATCATCTTCAAGATTTAATAAAATTACGTCTGTGGAAAATTCTTTTTTAAAACGAATTAAGAATATTTTGAAATTTAAGAATATATAACAAATGATCGAACCTTTGCGCCGAAAGCATTAACAATTTTATTAACAACGAAAACGATCGATAGAAAACTATAATTGTTATCTATGAATGTATTTCTACAATTCTAATAATTGTCAAATAAGAGACCTGACATACGACCGTGGTAAATTTATTGTTAAATTTGAAAATGATTAACCGCCAGGGCCACGATGCATATACCTGATAGAATGAATTATTGTCCGCGTCTCACGAGAAGACACTCGGAAAGCATGCGAGCCATGTACACATAGATTTATCGAATAATTTTCCACGAATACATCTTTGCAAACTTAATAATCGTGAATAAAAATACTTCGAACTTGTCGTTTTAAACGTTAACAAATGTAGGAGAGAGGAGCTGTACAATTAGATCAACTTATATGCCTAGTATTGCACTTTCTCAACTACAATAAACGAGACTCGAGACAAATAAGGCAACTCTTCGAAACAAATGACAAGAAAGTCAATCTTTGTTTACGGTGTGCAATTAATAGCCGGCAACCGGATACTGCCATTGCCTACTTAAGAACTTACAAGTTTATAATATAATTTCTAATGTTTTGTAACACTAAATAACATAATGCGATATATCGTTGAATTTGTCTCGGAAAATGCTATCGTAGTATGACAAAAAAAAATACAGGGTGGTCCATTTATCTTGAGACAGTCAATTATTACGGAAACCAGCAGCAATATGAAAAAATGTTTTATATAAAATATTCTTCATATGAAGAGGCACATTTAATGGCGCTATGCAGATTTTTCCATATTGACCCTTTAAGGGTCAGATGAAGGGCAACTTCATTTTTTCAAATAGAAATCCATATTTTTTATTTTCCATTCTTATTTTTCATCAGATAATAATAAAGTGGGTATTTCTTATTGCCGCCTACTAGATGAAGATTCAAAATACATGTTGTATGCCATTATGCAAGCTTTGCAACATTTATCATGGTATCGTTAAAAAATGGTAAGTTCAGGAAAAAAATGTTTTATACGAAATATTATTTTTCGATGTAGAATAAGAATGTAAAATAAAAAAATATGGATTTCCATTTGAAAAAATGAAGTTGTTCTTCATCTGACCCTTAAAAGGCCATTATGGAAAAATGTGCATAGCGTCATTAAACGTGCCTCTTCATATGAAGAATATTTTATATAAAACATATATATGGTGCCATTTAAAAAACTTACTTTGTTTTTGAACCCCCCCCCCCCCTCCCCCCAGCAAAGTCCCGAAAAAAAAACACCATACGATCGTTCCCTTCGTACCGAACAATTTTTGTAAATAAATATTTTTGTAACTTCAGTGCGCCACGAGATATATCCGTTCAAAGATAAACGAAACACCCTGGATGTATTTTTCTCATCTTGTTAAAACGATTAAAGTAAGAATAAACTATTTATGCGGCTCCAGTCAGTTGCAATAAACAACGCACTATTTGTTGACAGTTAAAGAATGCTTCTTCCGCGGCACACTTTGTGGTGCATGCGTCACAATGTCACGTGACTAATCCGATAGAGGCAGAGAGAGAGAGAGAGGGGATAACTTGGCACCCTCCCCTCATCTGGCGACTCTGCTTCGAATATGGGTCGGCCGTAAAAAAAATCAGACGGGGAGCTTTTCGAGCATCCCGGGTGTTTAAGCAATTCAATCCTGCTTTCCTCCTCGGCTGCGCAATTTCGAAAAAGTAATTTTTATTTGCCGCGGTATCATGCCCTCTTTACTTAAAAGCCCCCCTCTTCCCGCCCCTCTCCACCCTTCTCCGTTTCGCATGGAAGACGAAGACGAACGGAAATTGTTATCGCTTCGCGACGCTACTTTCATATTAGGGTAGAAGCTTTTCCGAAAATTTTTGGGAGGAAGTACAGGAGCGCCGTAGCCGATTCAATTTGCCTAATGAACAAGCCAGGAGGAGCATGTCTCTGTCCTACGGAGAACAGTATTATAAAACCTATCTCTTGTGACTCAGTCTCCCGGATCGATTTTGTACACGACACGAAACGAGCCTGACAATGCAATCGCCCGTGTAGATTTCAGCCGGTCGCGTTACCCGCGAGCGCAAGACAATAAAGAAGCTGGAATCGAAATATCGATAACGGCGAGACAGTCGGTGAAGAGAGGAGACGTACTTCGGGTCCGAGGCTCGTAAATTTCGGTGAAATTGAAATTATACTGTTGCAGAGGGAACGGATGGGATAGGGTCCATTAGAAAATTCGCGAAACCGCAGTTGTCTCGCTGGGAACGTAATTGCCGAGATCATCCTTCTCTCCTACGTTCCTCCGATCGCGATCTGTCAGCCCTACCTCATCGAAAAATTCGTAGCGCCGTATTTGTTTCGAAAAATGTTGGGACACGTTTTGTTTTTCTACAAAAATCATACCGTTGGAAAGGTATAATTATCAGCTACATTTTCGCTGGGAATATTACAACGATAGCGTTAACCGATGGAACAAGAAAAACCGTTTCGAAACACACAAAAAGAACTTTTTACACGTTTAAACTGATAAAATTAATTATCAGTTGAAAACGAATGAATAAGAAACGCAATAAAACTGTTTAGAACATATTTTTAGCCTTTGCTTTATGGCACGCTACACTGAACACGACTTGTTGCTTCTAATGCTCGTAGAAAGTTTGCGTAAAAACAGAAATAATGTTGACAACCGTGACATTGGCGTTTCCAGTGCTGTTCCAACGTTTACGGACAGTCCCTTAGCGATAATAGACATTCCAAATACGTCTCTGCTTCAAGATACACGATTTAGTCCAAGAGCCCATGTAAATTCAACGTCGCATGCGTCACAATCAAAATCAGATTCAAAATTCCTTTTGACAGATAGAAACAGAAATGATCGCCAGGTACCTGAAGTAATACAAATGACTTTTGCCGGGCGTTTTTTACGTTACGAATGCAAATCAAAGTAAGATTCTCCGAAGCAGTTTTTGCGTACGGGGACACGAACGAAATCTAAACGCAGGTTGAAAGTAGATTACGCGGGTTATTGTTACAATGAGACAGGGAATATTCAACACACGTCGTGACCAGTGAACGCTCTTTCTGTTCGCAGAACTCCATAAGACACAACCTGTCGTTGCACAGCAGATTCATGCGAGTTCAGAACGAAGGCACCGGCAAGAGTTCTTGGTGGATGATCAACCGGGACGCGAAGCCTGGCAAGTCCTCGCGACGAAGGTAAAACAGTCGAAACGTTGTCTTTCCGACTAGCGCAAACTAGAGAGCAGTGAAGTGTCTCACGTGTGTCGTTGTGTTTCGTAGGGCTATAACAATGGAGACCAGTAAAGTGGACAGACGACGTACTCGCGTGAGGAAGAAAATCGAGGCGCTGCGAAATGGCGGATTGCAACCCGACGCGACACCCAGCCCGAGCAACAGCGTGAACGAGGGTCTTGATCATTTTCCTGATAGCCCTCTTCAACACGGAAGCGGCTTCCAGCTCTCCCCCGATTTCCGGTAGCTTGAATTCAACGTTTTCCACAGAAAACTTAACAGAGATAGATACGTACTGTAAATACACAAATATCTGGGTGATTCGTCGGATACAGTCAGCGAAATAGTTCCATTCAAAATTGCATGGATCGTTGATCGATGTCCGCTGAATTTCTGGTTGTTAACGACTCGGGTAGTTAGGTGTGTTTTTGACTATTACGATAATTGTTAGCATTGCATCGCGATCACCAGTGAAATTGTCATAGTTCCCGTCTCTCGAAGTTACCACCACGCTGGTTCGATCAAAAATACGCTTCTATTCTCTCTCTATCTCTAACTTCGTGCTACGCCGGTTCACTAAAAAAAAAACCCTCTGAATATCTCGAAGTAACAGCCCGAAGTAAGTTAACTCTCGATGTTAACACCACGCTGTCTGACTCAAAAAATGCTCTGGCAAGGCCTCCACGGAGCCTTCTTGTAATGTGCACCGTTCATTCCCACCAAAAGCTACAATACTTTTCGGTTATTTCAATCTTGTTGGAGATGCCACGGAGTAAATGATTAAACAACGAGAAGCAGATTAACCCCTCGCCCTACAATATCGTGTGAGACTCGTGACGAAGATTCAGAACAGAGATGAAAATCTATTTTGGTTTTGTTAATGTATAGTTATTGGAGAACGTGTAGGCATACAATAGATATCAATTTTCTCCTTTTTTTAAGGAAATTATGAACTATAGAGAAAGATCTAATCACTGAAACCGTAAAATAAATCGTAGGGCGAGGGGTTGAGATAATGGTATACGAAGATGCAGAGCTTTTCTAATAGAGGAATTGTGTTAAAGAAATCATGCTGATAGATACAATAACATAATTACGCTCAGGGGTAAATTGAACTTCAGCGTATACTTCGTACTGAAAAGAAGTTCTCCTCATCGACCCTCACCCCTGCGGGGTAGCAGATATTTTCTGGGCGAATTTTCCAGGGAAAGCGACCTTGCCTCAAGTGCTTGTTCTTCGTCGCATCCCCTAAATCAGAAAACAATCCGCGGAGCTATCGGCGCTGGTATTCGAGGACATCCTGGCCAGTGTCGCCAGATTAAGACTTGTGTCCCCACTCCACCCTTCCCCTTCTGTAACACTATTGTCCCACGCTTCTGCCTCGGCCCAGTCACGTGACGCGTTTCGTCTCTGTCGTGCGTGTGTCCCATTGTCAGAGTGACTAATCCAGTACTGGCAGAGAGAGGGTAACTTTTTCCCCTCGATTCGAGTCAATTCCCCTGATCTGGCGACGCTGATCCTCGCTCCTGGGACACTTGAGACGCCAAGGTTGCGTGGAAAATTGTCCTTCTCTTCACTTCCTGCCGTTTCTTAGAACTGCTTTAAGAATAAGCAGGTCCCATTATGTAGTTAATCATTTCGTCAGATAAGGTGATTCGTATGGTAAAAATATTTCAAGAAATTAATGTGACCGATGTATATTGTTTTGCGACAAGACTGCGTCTATTCAGGCTTTGTTCAATTTTTATTGTAACATGTGATGAAAATCTCCGATAAAAACGTTTTTATGATTTCAGTAATTTTGAAAGAAAAATTAGGAGCCAGTCCTTGTCTGGAATCAGTTTTTGAACACGTGTTACAAAAGAATTTGTTCGAATTCGTAAAATGAATTTAGTTACAGGCGTTTAAAAGAATATGCGAATAATAGCGGTAGTATCTAACGAACTCTACTCTGTATACGTTATCATTTGAAATAATAGATTTAAGAAATAATAGTTTCGACAGATTTAAAGATATTAAAATGCAATAGCTTTGAAAGTTTGATACTTGTTACATTTTTTGCTCGCCTCGACGAAATAATAAAACTGAGAAGTTTATGAATGAAAGTTTTATGTATACGTTTGACATAAAGACATTCGAATGATTTTTTATACTCGTGTTTAAATAACATTGAAATTATTTTTCATTCAAGTCCTCGGGCTTTGAGCAACGACTCCTCCTGCGGTCGATTAAGTCCAATCCCGGTGCTCTCTGGGAAACCAGATTGGACACCTACGTACGCTTCCTCGTATAGCCCAGAACAATTAGGTACGTGTCAATATCTTTGAAATATATTTTATCATTACATTTACGTATGCTTGTTTCTCACGTTCAATTTAAAGAGACTATTCGTACAAAACGATTGAAGGAATCTTGCTAATTTATCGTATCACTTAAGAACTTTTCTTAAACATAGGTTGACTCGGTCCACTAAATATAAATTCTTTTCAACATATTCCGGCGAAGAAGCAAAGAGCTTTCAGTTTTCTAAAATCTGATAAAAAGCAGAAGTTTCGTCAGTTCTATGTTCTTAAATTCAATTTTGAGATGTTGCATATGTTGGTACAAGTTTCTCCTACATTTATTATTCGAACAACTTATGACCGTTAAATATGTTGATGACGAACGAACTATCGTCTAAGTAGTGTTTTCCCAATTTCTGAGAACCATAAACGCATAAAATTCGCATAAACGTTTGCCGTGGGTAGAAGAACGTATCCTGCGATTTGCATGTCAAGCGTTTAACCGATCCTCTCATTTTTGTTTCGATGAACGTGAACCCAGCCGGTAGCTTTGCGGAAACGATGAAACTGGAATCCTATCAAATGTATCAGACATCACCACCAAGCCATCAGCAGCAAACCGGACCGCCGCCATCTTATTACGAGACCCAGTATCAGAGAAGCAACAGCATTTCCACGCGATCGCCTTCGTTCGCTTTGCAACCAACGCCTCAAACCACGAGTCAGCAAAGATGCCCGATCCACGGTCTGCAGCCGTGCGCTTGTCAAATGGTGAGCAGACAAATCCAGTTTGCGGATGTTAACGAGACCCTTTTCAAAAAGTATTATAAAAAGGTATTGAACTGCAGTGGAACTCCATTTATTCGAACCATCATCATCAGAATGCCCAATTTATCAATGCCCAATTGTGTCCTACAAACTCGTACCCGGTGATATTTTTGTAAAGATGAATATATTTGTATAAAATTTGATATAAATAAAAGGTATTAGGTGTAGACATTTCCCAATCAACCTCACACAATCAAGTTAGACTCTATACGAAGGTGGCAGGTTCTTATACTTTCTGAAAACTCTGTACATTATGTGCTTGCTGAACTCTACTCACAATACACTTTATAGGATCTATACGAGATGCTCTATACTTTCTATACTTTCCACACTTTCTATAACTTCTATACGGGTATCCCTCTATACCCGTTATACTTTCTAGTCTACCTATAAGTTCTATACTCTATACTTTCTATAAAGAAATCATCTATACCAGCCTACATATTTCTTCTTCGCCTCTATACCTTCTATACTATCTACATATATCCTTTCTATTCTACCTGGAATCTTTACACAGTGTACTTTATAGTCTCTAGTACTCCATACCTATTACGCTTTCTTTTCTGCGTATACACTCTATACTCTATACTCGCTGCACCCTCTATACTAATCTACATATAATCTTTATACCTTCTGTATTCTCCACATCATTCTCATACTTTACCTATAGTATCTGTTCTTGTACTATCTCTCTGCACCGACACTTTCCAACTTATGGGTTGTATTAAATGTTTAATGGGCTATAAAATGTTGCTGCCACCTTACCCCTGCATAAGGACAGTGATGGAATATTATCTCGTACGGTTCATAACAATGTCTATGCAAACATTTTCAATAGATATGATTTAAATGCTCTAATAATTTGTATAGTTTTGAGAGAATCTGTTTGATTGAAAATTGTTAGATTCGCATTTTTCATTGATCATTGAATATACTCTCTGTATAAATGCACCAAATGCATAACTTTCTTTATGTTGCACAATGTACAGCCTCTCTACTCTGTCGGATGCTTAAAAATGTGTTCAAACATGATCAAACACGTTGCGAATAGAAAAATCAATCTGCGACCCAAACTAATGGAACAGCCTAATATTTCACTATTTTATTGTTCGATCTATACCAGGCATGTCCAGTTCGTTGCTCGATCGGAGGCATTCTCAAGGAATACTCCCACTCCAACGAACTGGACATGCCTGATCTATACGAACGTATTTGATTGTTTTACTTCTTTCAAAAAAAAAACTGTTAGACCGCAAGTCCAGTGGCAGGAATGTCACCGTCGTACCAGCAGAGCGAGCCGAGTCCCACAGCTCTGGGCAATAGTCAACAGCAGACTCTGCAGTACATAATGCAAACGCAACAGTGCCAACAGCAACAGCAGCAGCAGCAGCAACAACAACAACAGCAAAGCGTGCCGACGGGAGCTAGCCCACCGCAGACGCCAACACCGTGCGGGCCTACACCGAGCACAATGATGGGCCAGTTGATGGGAGCGTTGAACAGCTCCACGATCCTTGACGATTTGAATATCAACATCGAGTCGTTGCACGGTGGATTCGACTGCAACGTCGAGGAAGTAAGTTCTCATTGTTTTATAGCTACTCGTATGAGTTAGATACTCGGAATTCATCAGTTATGGTTTTAGAGTCATCTATGCTTCCCAGAACAGTTCAGAAAATACTAAAGTGATCATGAATTTTATTTAGAGGATCCACATCAAGCCTTATTATAGAGGGTGTCTCAAAATTCCTTCAATATCCGGAAATGAGAGGTTCCTGAGATCATTTGAAGCAACATTTTCCTTTGAAAAAATCGCGTCCGTGGCTTTGTTAAGGAGTTATTAACGAAAAACACGGACCAATCAGAGCGAGACCCAGACGCGTGTTAGCACAGTCTGTCAATTGACAGTTGGCGCGCCGGGCCGACTATGTTTACACGCGTCTAGGTCGCGCTCTGATTGGTCCGTGTTTTTCGTTCATAACTCCATTTTTGCAAAGGAAAATGTTGCTTCGAGTGATCTCAGTAATTTTGAGACACCCTGTATAATAAGGCTTGATGAGGATCCTCTAAATCAAATTCATCATGATCACTACGGTAGCTTCTGAACTGTTCTGGGAAGGATAGATGACTCTAAAACCATTTAGTTTTACTTCTAAAACCGTTGTCATTAGAAAAATTAAACGAATATGTTGGTCGATGTCCCATAAAAAAATAATTAAAAATAAAGAAGTTTTGTTAGTGGATTAGTCATGTTTACATATCTCGGCGACCGAAGCCTCTCGAGCTACGCTGTCCTTTTCTACGTTCGGCAAAAGGCAAGGAATAGTGTTTCTGGCGGTTAATTGTCCCTGGGCAGACCCGTGTCGAGGACAATTATCGATAAAATACTGTACAATGTATACAGGGTTTCTTAAAATTCCTTCAACATCCGGAAATGGAAGGTTTCTGAGATCATTTGAAGCAACATTTTCCTTTGCAAAACTGGCGTCCGTGGTTTTGTTAAGGAGTTATTAACGAAAAACACGGACCAATCAGAGCGAGACCCAGACGCGTGTTAGCACAGTCTGTCAATTGACAGTTGGCGCGCCGGGCCGACTATGTTTACACGCGTCTAGGTCGCTCTCTGATTGGTCCGTGTTTTTCGTTAATAACTCCATTTTTGCAAAGGAAAATGTTGCTTCGAGTGATCTCAGCAATTTTGAGACACCCTGTATAATAAGGCTTGATGTGGATCCTCTAAATAAAATTCATCATGATCACTACGGTAGCTTCTGAACTGTTCTGGGAAGGATAGATGACTCTAAAACCGTTATCATTAGAAAAATTACACGAACATGTTGGTCGATGTCCCATAAAAAAATAATTAAAAATAAAGAAGTTTTGTTAGTGGATTAGTCATGTTTACACATCTCGGCGACCGAAGCCTCTCAAGCTACGCTGTCCTTTTCTACGTTCGGCAAAAGTCAAGGAATAGTGTCCCTGGCGGTCAATTGTCCCTGGGCAGACCCGTGTCGAGGACAATTATCGATAAAATACTGTACAATGTATACAGGGTTTCTTAAAATTCCTTCAACATCCGGAAATGGAAGATTTCTGAGATCATTTGAAGCAACATTTTCCTTTGCAAAACTGGCGTCCGTGGCTTTGCTAAGGAGTTATTAACGAAAAACACACTGTCGATTGACAGTTGGCGCGCTGAATGATTGAATGAATGACTGACTGGTTGGTGAAAGCACGTGTATCACCCTTGGGGAAATTGCAGGACTTAAAAACAATTTGTTGCCCACGTGAAAAGCGAAAATTTCACTACAATAAAGTCGCGTTTACTGTCCGGCAGCCTGTGTTCTGCACGGACAGTGATCGCATACCGATATTATATTTTTATGACTGTGTCTACCGCGCCGATCGCGCCGAAAGTTCAAAAGAAAGCCGAACTTAGAGAAGGACAGCATGACAGTGGAGGGGATAGGCACTGGACAGTGATCGCGTACACGATCGCGGACAGTAAACGCGACTTTACTGTGTTCCTTGTTCACGGGAAGATTACAGAGAAATTTGTAGGCAGGATCACTAGATCAGGGGAATTGAGTTGAATTGAGGGGAGTACAGTGTTGGCACAGTCGGCCCGGCGCGCCAACTGTCAATTGGCCGACTGTGCTAACACGCGTGTAGGTCTTAAAATATTGCTTCAAATGATCCCAGGAACCTCCTATTTCCGGATGTTGAAGGAATTTTAAGACACCGTGTAGAATGCGGTTTTATATTTTAAATTGCTTGCTTTATTTTAACGCTTTGTTCAAGTCAATTGTTTTGCGTCTGTCCTCACGTCTGCCATGTGAAAAGAGGTACATGATGTTCTAGCAAGTTCTAATGTAAAAAAAACGGGACACGCGAAGCCGGAAGGGGTTTATTTTGTTCAGTGGTACAAGCGTGCCTGACAAGGGATCCCCGGTGACGGACAATAGGTAAATCCTCTGGTAGGTCTAATGAACGGTTTGTGCAAAGTTTCGTTCGTTCCTCTTGGCAATCGCGCTTTCTTTAAACGAAATTCGTTGGACGATCCCCTAAGCGAGAGTACCAAATTCACGTTCCAGGTGATCAAGCACGAGCTGTCAATGGACGGGACGCTGGACTTCAATTTCCAGCAGGGTGTGATGGGCACGACCGCGATCCAGGTGAGTGATCGCAATATCGGGCAAAACGGCTCGGTGTCGCAGAGCAACATTGTCGGAGGAGCGACCGGAAACGGAAGCGCGGGTGTCTACGTAACCAGCAGCGCCGCGACCCCATCTGCACCACCTTCGTGGGTCCACTAGCGCAGGTACCCGCCCTACCCGTCACCTTTGTTGCTGGACGGTCAGGTGAAACGCCCGAGGGCCGTCCCTCGCACAGCTCATCGGTGAGTCAAGCATTATTTGTTAGAAGAAATACGCCCGGTCGTTCACGAACGACAGAGTTCTAATCGATCTCACGCCGGTGGTCCGTTTCGTCGCAGAGGAACAGTCCTCGCGCTAGGGAATGAGTAATCGATTTGCAGAGATCGAAGCTCGGAGAGCTGGCTCACAATGGAAGGCTGCAAACTCGAGGATTCGGATTACTGTCAAACCTTACGGGACTGTAGAACGCGACGAACTATGGCCGGGAAATCATTTTTCCATTTCGTGAAAGTCTACCTTGAACGGATCAACCCCTCAACCCTTTGATCAACTGCAACTGTTCCCTTGACGCAATAGTGGATTCTAAGCAAGATTTGCATCTATGCAAAATTAGAAAAAGCTATTAGCCAACACCCACAGCAGGCCTGTCCAACTTCTTCTTCGTGGCGAGCCACACGATCCCCGCCATCAATGTTCTCCCATTACTTAAGCCTTAATGCCATGCACTTCTGGCGGTACGACCGTCGTGTGTGTAAAATAGTGGGGGAACGTCACCTCCCACCTTAGCGGAACGAAGAAGCGGGAGAATTTGGACAAGCCTGATCTACAGTACAATATTTACCGAATGGAATTGAGAGGGAGATAAACACGGAGACTGACTGCCATTAGTAGACGGCGGATCTTTATGCAAATTCTAAAAGCTTATAGGTTATTTTATATAAACCAGGATATGGCGGCTCAATCTATCGACTAGAAAATTCCTTCGGGTAAGCATAGGGTAGAGATGTCGTTAATGTTTGTTACAACACATGCTTGCTTGTATCTGAAAAATGTGCACATACTATAAATGCATAAGGACCCGCAGTTTAGCTACTTGTGTACCCCTTGCGCCAACACCTTCCTTAAGCCTTAACCCTTTAGTGCACGAATCGGGTCTGCGAGATCCGTGAATTCGAATTTGTACCGTTTTAATTTTCTTCGAGCTACCTTGGAAGTCTCCAATTAATTCTTCTTTTACCAAAGGTGGTTTTATGCGATGCAGCATAAAAAATGAAATAGCACTATTTCACCTCAGAGTTTTTAAAATAAATGCGCACTGGAGGGTTTTCCAGCGATGGGCACGGTGGGAGTTCCACAAACGCTTGCATCCCCTACCAACCTCTCTTTCAGTGAGCGCTACCATGGGAACGTTTTTAATTTTCATTGAGACGGTTTTATCTCAATCGATACAAAAATGCCCATTCCTGGATTAATAATTCTTTTTTCAACCGAGTCGTGATCATTGATTTCATCCCTAGCCGAATGAAATCGGCGGAATGCTTTTGTTCAGTCTACGATCATGCTCTACAGTCCCAGGAAGTTTTGATGAATAGTTCGAATATTCTCAGTTGGACTTTTCGTTGTTAGAAACTGCGAGTTGCCCGTTCACGTATTTGTTTATATATATTTCTATTCAGTTTGCTCTTTAAATATGTAACACCTGTTTTACCTCAACATTGTCGTACGACCTCCTCAACAGGAATACTGACGCATCCACCATCGGTAGTTATTGTAATTGTGTATATTATCCGTATGTACAAAGTCTTCTATTAAATAAAGCCATTTATTGTTAAAGAGGAAAAACAGAAGAATATATTTGCTCGCGTGTATCCCGCGCGCCACCGAATCGTTGTCTTTATACTTGTACAAGGTGTTTCAGAATGTACGGCGCGCCATCGGGAAGAGACGGTGAACAATAGACTGCGGATGTATATGCATTTAGAAATGTAAATAGGTGTCGTCAAAAAGAAATGAAATGCAATAAAGGCTGTCCACGAAAGTACCTTGGTTTTATTTAACCAAATTCCTAGCGAAGAAATTTCTTCACGTTTCAATTTTGATAAAAATGCGAGTTCACATTACGATCCGCAGTCTAAGCACTAAAACTCGATTATCGTGCCAGTAATTATGAAACTGGATTGACAAGTGGAACGTTTCTGGTTTTCGAGTACTCGTTCGATACAGTTTATGTTGGTTGGTAAATATTTTTTTCTGCGTGCAGTACTTATCGCTGAAAGATAATTCATTTTTATCCATTGGTCTTTAGCGTGGCATTCGGTCTCGATATATTTGGTATTATATCGTTTGAATCGATGCAGCACCAAGCGAATAGAAATTCTTCGAGTTTCCCTATTTGATACTTTCACAACTACCGGCACGCCTGAAGCGCACGAAAACCTGAAATTCTCCAGCAAAGTGTTCCGGTTTGTTTCGTTTACTTATTTCGTTCGGGGAGCCGTCGAGTCTGACATACTGTGCCGTTCGTTTCGAAACACCCTGTACATCGAAATACCGTAAGCGTACGATAATGATTTCCTTTTAACCGTACCTGCTCAATACAATCTTCCGTTCTCTGCGTGTGCACAAGGTGTTCACCCAGCTACACCGGACAACGTTTCCCTCGAATAGGAGAACGTTTTGCTGTTGTTACAACAAACAGGCAGTCTATGTTAATCTTTTACACCTGCAGCGTTTCCCGGAAACACGAATGACCTTCGACTTTTTAATCTTATTGCTACATTATGCACTTCTGTGTCGTACAAGAGATATAAGATTTTAACAGAGCACCATTAAAAGCAGACACAATTACAATAGAATTGTAATACAAGAGACGCACAAACTGTAAATTAAATTGTAAAAATATACGTTAGAAGATTACGCAACTACAATCGAAAATTGTACTATTTTATAAAACGGATACGCATACTTTTTCTCTAAATAAATACACTCTCCTCGTCATTGTATGTAATAATCATTGAGCTATAACGATGCAAAATGTTATTAGCTATCGAGATATTTTTTAAATGTTTACAGCTTGATTCAATCCGGATCGCCCAACTTGGATATGGAAAAAATTGGAACTGTTTGTCTAAAATGTTTATAATAACGTTTTCATCGTTGCACACTGATATCTTTTTACGAAAATCGACGAGAGATTATTTATCCATGTAAAAAAAGAATGCATTTCTGTTTAAAGAAAAATTGTTGATTGCACAAGCGTCGTTGCCATTTCTAAAAAATGTGATACCACGGATACAATATCATTAAAACCTCATGAAAAATTCATTTCTCTGTAACTGTGCACACGAACACTTTTAAACAGAACAAAATTAATCGTTCTTTTATGCGTTCGTTGCGATTGAACTTTCAAGGTTCCGTTCTAGGGAACTAATTATTCATTGGCCAACTTTGCGCGGAGAATCCTCGATTTTCCGACAGTGGACGAGGATCAGCGAATTCTCTTTGACTTTGAGTAGTTCATGCGAACGTGACAGAACTCAATTGTTGTGACGTATTTAAGTTAGCCGCCAGAAAATTAGAAGTTGGACGAAATTCTAGAAGCAGCGGGTTCAAATAAACCCTGGTGCCGTGGTTCGAGGTCACATCGGTTTTTCGGAACATGTTCGGAAACTAATAAATTCGCACTCGCTGTTTTGTTTGTAACGACAACAGTGAAACATTCTGACTAGTGTTTTCCGTTCACGCATGAGATGTGATCGAGGAGAAATCGGACTCCGACAGTTTCCTTGCGGAGGTATAGATCAAGATTGAGGGGTTTGCTGGTCGCTTCGCCCCTTGTGTATCAGTTTGTCAAATTACATCGAGCTGCGTATGTCGTGATATGTGTTCTAAACAATTTCGTAGAGTTCGTGTGGCTGTGGACGTGACATTTATCGTCGAATTACAAAGATCTGCCGCAGTTCAAACTGCTCGAGCATGACTATTTCCTCTTCTGGTCTGCCAAAGTGAAATGGGAGTTCAAACAGCGACGCTTTGACGCTGTAAACCAGGTATACGTGTTCCCTGTAGGGCAGGTACCGGTCCCCTCACTATCAATTATTTGATTTTGCCCCTAATCTCCTCGACCTCTTCCTACACTCCACAGAAGTTTGGCGGAGAGGATCCAGGAAGAAGAAGCAGTGTCGCCACATTAACACTTTACCCACCGGAAGCTTATTAATAAGATTTTAAATAATTGTGCTGTACCAAAAGAAAGCATAGAAATTTTCTTTTACATTGCAATCTTAACCTTCGCAAGGTAATGTGGGGTCTCAGAGACCTCAGCTTCAGATTTTTGAAAAGAATTTTTATACGAATAAAATTAAATCTGTTTGTTTACTTTTATCCTGTGTTATTCTTTACCCCAAATTTATTAAAAACGAGGGTATTTACGAAATTCTTTCGTCATCTTACTATTTATGTGTTATTAGACCTTACCTTGCGAGAGTTAAATGAAACTATTTGTTGACGTTATTGACTTGTACTTCGCAATGAAAATTGCTGTTCCTAGTAAAGGTTCCATTAAAACGTGTACCACAGATTTTTCAAAATTGTGCAATAATCACCGGTCGGTAATGCGTTAAGAAGGCAGTGTCCCCACTCTACCTTCCCCTTCTACCACGGCCCAGTCACGTGACGCGTTTCATCTTT
Organism: Lasioglossum figueresi; assembly: GCA_028455805.1. Classification (NCBI taxonomy): domain Eukaryota; kingdom Metazoa; phylum Arthropoda; class Insecta; order Hymenoptera; family Halictidae; genus Lasioglossum; species Lasioglossum figueresi. The sequence goes on along the minus strand of CM052190.1, from coordinate 10,616,802 downwards.
GTTAAAGAAGTAACGTTTTCTCCTCAATTCGTGCTCCCTCGTCTGACGACTGTGGCCGCAAGTTGCTCAAGTCTGCTGTGGAAGCAGTTTGCGCGAAGAGACTAAGACTCCAAGAAAATGATTTCCAACAACCAATTAAGATATTGCAGAACTATTGGATTCGCTATATTAACCCTTAGCGCCCGAGTGGTGTCTCAGAGTCACCAATAAAAATTGCTGTGCCAGTCACAATATTGTTTACGATATTAAATGTGCTGGTATCTAATCGATTACTGCACATTCAATTATTGTATGAGGTATTATATCGATTTCATATCCATAGAAATGAAAAAGATCATATACCACGGAATTATTCTCCTCTTCTTAGCCACCGATTTTTAACCCTTAGAACTGGAATGGTAACTTCGAGGCGCCACTAAAATTTGCTGTACCATTACTCAAAATATTCTTTGCGTTATTAAATATGTCGGTATCTAATCGATTACTAAACATTTACAAATGTTGATGATGTGAATGGATATATTCTAGGTCGCGAGAAATGTTTAATTTTCGAGTTAAAATAGCTTCGAGTGCAAAGTTGTTGGCTGATTGATAGATCCTTTCCATTTTTTGGTACACGCACGGCGTTGACTGGCGAGGGATTGCGTGTAGCACGCGTTAACGCGAATATGTGCGCAGCTCAAAGAAAATCGGTAGACTGATACACAAGGGCATGGATAAGTGATCGGCAAAGCCAGCTTGCTCTGATAGCGTCGCAAGGAAACTGACAGAGTCCAGTTCCCTTTTGATCACAGTGTGCGTCACGAGAACAACATTGATCACCGGCTGCGCGGACACCTTGCAGAATTGTTCGCTCGGATATTATCCGATCGCGTAATCGGTTCTCCGACAAGACAGGTGAATATAACAAATAGGCAGTGGAAAAACTTCGTACACTTTTCATCAATGTGAAATTCTTCGAATATAGGTAGACATTTCTATATTCTACGATGTGTAATTAAATAGTGAATATAATAGGTATTAAGTTTACCGTAGACTATTATTAAAACAAAGTAATGGTGGTTAGTTCGAGAGGAAAACAAAGCGCAGATGTATGGTGAAACCTCCATTATCCAAACGTCTCGCTCTACAGAATCTTGGAAATTGTACATTCGTGTAAAAGTGTATATTTTTCGTCGTTCGGCGATGCAAGTTCGTTGCCGATCGCAATCGAGAACCCGCGCAAACACTTTGTCTTTGCGAACGCGACGTTTCACGGATTCGCGCGGACGATCGGTTGGCGAACGATCGGTTGGCGGACGTTAATTCCGGGCGAGAGGCATGCGCATAGATCCGTGGATCGTCGCGTGCTCGAGATAGAAAATTCGAGAGAGAGAGATAGAGTGAAATGAAAGCGCAGTGTTTTCTTCCTGCAACTTGAATCGAGTTCGAAACTCCGCGAACCGATTTCCATCGGCGGCCATTTTGTTTCGTTACGATTTCGAGGATAGCTCGGGCCGAGAAAGCACCGCGCTTTTTAGGATTAAGATTCAGTATCGTGCGAAGCTTATCTCTAAGGACTTTTCTCGGTGAAAATAATGATAGGTGTGCGTACTGCTGGTAGCGATATTGTTAATAACATTTTGCTCTGTATTCGCGAAGCGGCGTGAAAGCTGGTCGTTCCAGTGTAACAAGATGGAGGAAGTTGACGGTTCATTTCAACGATCGGAAACATCGAAATTCGTTCGCCTGTTAACCGGGGAGCACTGATCAACACATCTTTTTCATTTGAATGTATCTTCCTAGAAAGTTTAGTCACCTCATTATCTATTTGTGCTCGTGTTTATTGCGAAGTATACTTTGAAATCTATGATTGTCATTGTGAGAAAAGATCCCCGGTCAGCAGGTCTCGGTTAGGTAATTAAATTACATATAGTCAGTCACATAAATTTATTTGTATAATTTATTTAACGCAAGCTTCTTCGAGAAAGAAAGAAAATATTAATATTATACGAGGAACGTGTTTTATTATACTCAGGTATAAATTGTTTAATGTAAAAAATAGTATTTAAAAGAATTTATTGTTAAATAGATATATAGACAAATACAATATAGATATATATATATTTTAAAAGAATATAAGAAATAAAGGATATAATAGTTTTTTGTATGAAAATATTTGTATATCGTATTTTTAATTTAAAACAATTCTTGGTTTAAGTTGATCCTTTCGAAATAAATAGGAGATAATCTTTTTATTTTTTAAAGCATTGCAAAAATCGATGTTTAATTTGTACTGGAATGCTTAGGAACACGACACGCGTGGCTTTGTTACGAACAATTCGAATTTCGATCGATTGTTCTTTTGGAAACGTTTATTATATTATTCGAGAAATAATTTAATTTACTTCGATTCGAACGTTACTTCTGGTCATGTAAGGTAATTCGTTGTTCTGCACGAACAATGCCCGAGAAACAGATTTTATTTACGACCTACATCTTATTTTTATTAACCTTAACTGGTATGGGATAAGTTTAGTAAACATTAGTGTTTTGTAATTTTTCTAACTTTAATTTTTGGATTTCGTATAATTTCTCGCATTCTACAATAATATAGATTTCTGTGGCTGATTATACTCGAATTAAATTTACGAAATGTGATTTCAAGGAGACTCCGGTTAATAAACATTTTCATTTGCATTAGAAGATCACGAGCTCATTTCAGATACGTAAGTTTTCGAGTAGAGTATATTCTTACGTTTTAATATTCCCACCGAAGTCGGAGGATTAAAGCGTTTCGAGTGAATAAACGTTGAATTTGTACCGCAAAATTCGAAAAAAATATGGGACCCAGAAGTTTCCCGTCATATACGTCGAAATTATGTTACCCGAAACACACTACTGTCTAAATATTCTCTTATTTATATGTGTTAGTTTGGATAGTGGATGTTCTACTGTACTATTAAAATAAAGTAATGAAATAAACTAATCTATGGTGAATGTTTAAATGAACGACACCCTCCACAATTGAAAAATAAAATCTTTCAAATGTACCAACAAAAATGTTTATTACTTTCACCGAATTTTCTTCTTGTTTTACATTGTTATGGTGTGAAGAAAAATATCGTCGCTTCCTTAACAAATATTCCAGACCAAGCGAAAATGATTAAACTTTCTTACTAATTTGTTAATACATAATAGTACACGGAAAAGATGTTTATATTTTTCAAGTAAAAAAATCTCTTTCCTACTGTCTAATAATTAATAAAGCACTGCCGAGATCATTGACGATGTTAAACAATGTCTCGAGTGTTCATTCACAGTTCTAAGTTATGCACAGTTGTCACAGAGATAGCACGTGAAGTTATGAATAATAAAATCTTTCAATGGACAAGCTCCTGTAATTATTTTTCATTTAGAATTCACAAAGAATTGATTTCTACGCCTACGTAAAATTATTGACTGCATTTTGTCAAAAAATCGATATCGTTAAAAAAATAAATGGTTGCTTCGAAGAAAAGTCGTTTAAAAAATTGTTAAAAATTCACGACAGAAGTCGGGTCTCTGCTAATCAAGTCGCCTCACGAGATCGCTCCAACAAAATGACATCGGCGAAGAAAAGAAAGAGACGCAACGCCGATGTACACGCATAACATCGATTCTTGTACCAACGAAAAATAATATTTGCGGAGCTGCACCATAACAATGTTCGCCGGTACAGTATTTAATAAATCGTTCCGACACTCTGTGTACGTGCCGCCGTATGTTTGCATAGCCTGTATTTTGTCCGTGATCGGAATTGACTTAGCCGTAATAACAGTTGCAGTTCTCACGATGTCGAATTATCGCGAAAATATTCGATCATGCTCGCGACAAAAAACTTATGGAACGAACCAGTGCTTTCAATAACATTAGAATATTTCGAGCAAACAGAGAAAAAACCGCGCCCGTGCAACTGTGCGGAAGACATGCAATCGTTTTCAGAGCGTTCTAAAAAATATCAGATGGGTAAGTAAATAACAAGACGAACAAATTCGAAGCGTTCGGGAGCAGAACAATTTCAAGTATGACCGACTTGAACGTGAAGAACTGCCTGGAAAAAGTGAGTATGATTAAATACATTGCTTTTTGGTAAAACCGTGGATATTTGAGAGCAGAGATTAATTTAGCGATGAAGCTTTTTAACAAAGTCTAGCAAATAGGAATGTTACGCGTTTCATTTTAGATGAAATCAAATTCGATTCGTTTGCGATCAATATTTAAGCATTAAAATCAATGTAGCCATACAAAAAATACGCATTTTCTGTTCCCTTCTACGACATTGCGCATAAAGACGTTTTAATTACTGTAACTGTAAAGAAAATGGTACGGCTAGGGATTAAATATTAATATAAATACGTTTGCTTACATTCGACATCCTTCCTTTATTAAGAAGCCTACAAGTGACTGCAATTCTTGTACATCGTTGACATGCAATTGTGCAGTAAGTCACAAGTACGTTTCGAATTTTCTGAATTTATAACTATACTGCGAATGTTTATGCAATTTTCAATTTTTGTAGACGAATTTGAAGAAAGTGGAATAAAATAGAATCTTATTTCCAGTGGTACCGTATTAAGGGTTAGGTAGAGGGTATCGTATTAAGCCGCCGCCAAATGACTTGAGGAACGTACATTACAGTCGAATTGAATTCCCAAAACATGACGCTTCAAAAAATGCTTTAGCCAGTTAACTGCGTTCGACGTGTATACACGTCAATCCAAATCTCTATCGCGGTGCAACAGTAACCTTTTCAAGAATGAATCGTTAATTTTTTATGAAATCTAAATGTAATCCTTCCTCGTTTTTCGTGAAATTTATAATAGGACCATTTGCCCTGCGTTCAACGCGTATACTTGGCATTGCTTGATTTTAATTCCACACTCTGTGGGGGATTATTAACACTAGGTTTACAGGACCCGTCAAAATGACGGGTTCTAATATTCTTAACCCTTTGGACTCGTAGCAATTTTAATTTCGAAATCAAGACATATGTTTCAACCTAGAAGATTTTTATTGTACATAATCTTGCTTGCACTATTCACATGAAATTGAACCTGTTTTCTCATGCGACATTTGAATTTCCAGCAATTTCTAGAATACAGAAGAATTTAATTGACTGGCGCCTCAGAGTCGTCATTCGAGTGCAAAGGGTTAATTTGCGATTATTAAGATTGTAATGAAGCTTCCCCGAGGAATTATTTACCAAATTTGTTTCTTGGGGTATATACTATTGGAAAAATAGCCCAAAATTTGGATAGACACATTTTTGTAACGTTTATAAAATAATGTGAAATAGTTATTTCTAGACCTCCGTAAACCTAGTGTTAAAACTAAATTTCGCAGTTAAGAGGTTAAACAAAACGCATAATTTGACCGACGTCGTTTCAGTAATTACATAATGATTACAGAATTGTCTAGGGACTGTAGAGTGTACCAACTAATGCCATAATGCGACCCTGATGGTTATCGAGTGTAAAAAAACGGGGGCTGACGCGCGCGCTAAACCTGATTCGCGGATATCGAATGTTAATAAGCTGATTCATGTTAATCGCGACGGTTTTAAACGGGTTTTAATTCGGCAAATCATGACACATAGGGGGCTTATGCTCGGCTCACGTATTTACCCTCGGCGTTACTTCGTTGTCAGTGTTTGTTACTGTTTACCCTTTTTTTCTCGTTTAAACGAGCCGCGATTGCGGGTCATTTAGATTAACTCTTTTAGAATATAACTTCGAAATGTTTCTCCTCGCTGTCGTCACATAAACTTTCGTCACATAAACTTTCGTCACATAAACTTTCGTCAATAATTGACACACGTGTGGGGGCTTTTTCAAGACGCGAAGGGTTGGAGATTGTTCAACCCCGGGTACAGTGTTTAAATATTTTGCAATTCAATCAGAAATTCCATCGTTTTCACAAATGACAATCTTTATAAATACTATTATTAGTTTGTCGAAACTGTTTCCAAAACTTTTTTCAATGTTAATCGAAAGCTTTATTTTAAAACTGTACTACAACCTTTGCTATCTTATGGATAAGTCTATTATTTTGTTTGTCTAAAGTGTCTGTGTTTAACTATTTACAATAATGTGTATAATAAAAGAATAATAATAGGTGATGGTATTTTACGTAAGGAATAGTAATATTAACAAACCACTGAATTCTTTGGTGTCTTGCTACAGATTAAAGAATCTACTGTTGAGTAGAATGAAAATTTTTACAACTTGTAGCCAATACTTTGAATATTTTGTAATAGTTTGTAATACAATTTTTTTAATATGAAAATTATTAATGTTCAGCTGTGAGGGAAAGTATTCTGTAAAGTTTAATTAATGAATTTTCAATCTGACAAACCTCTTGATACTGTATGTTGTCACTAATAGAATCTTTCTACAATATCGTATTTTTACCAATTATTTTATAATTATCTGAAGAAGGGAAATTGATTAAAAACATAGAATAATAACACAATGAATTTTTGTTGATATTTAGGTTTTATAAAGTTCTACACAGTCATTGATATGTATTTGTTTCCATATCGGAGGGAAGAAGTTTCAATATTAAAAATTACGTTTATTACAAATGTCTGAAGAATTCATAATTTTTCGTTGAAAACGTTGCTTCGATAAAAATACCGACTCTTGAATCGCGGTCGGAAATTCAGCTGTAGTTGCGTAAGTTGTTGATTTTGCCGTGCGTTATTTCGTTTACAGAATATGGCGTTGACAACAATCATACCGCAATGTATCATCCGCCAATCGTAACATTAATTTTAACAGAATAATCCGAACCGAAACCGATAACTTTGCACGTGAAAAATATGTATTTTTATTTACAACCGGCGAATATAAAATCGAAATCTTAAACTTCAATAATAACAACAATATCAATAATAGCAGAACCAGCGCATGCTTAACGAAATAATACTACGTTCATCGAAAACACGTCTACCAATTATAGTATTCAACGCTCAAGTTCTCTTGAACAAATATGTACGGTGTTCTTCGAATATCCGTCGGATTGCTAAAAGGAACGTTTGGTATCCTGGACTGCATAAGTTGCGATGCATCCGTTGCATTAAAGCTCCTCCCGTTCTCGGGTCGAGAAATATGCTCGCGCAATTTTTGCAAACGAGCCAATTTAGAGCGCAAACTTTCGCTGAGCGACGGAATGTTTGATTAAATTTCAAGTCGCCGGTTTTTCGAAAGAATTCATGGAAAAACACGCAACAGTTACAAGTTCCGTTTCGACGCGACGATATTAAATGCATACTGTATTAGGCGTTATTGAAAGGACGACTTTTCGGCGGCCGTTCCGAAAAGTTTTGTCATTTCGAGACGCGCCGCATGCATTCCTAATGCAATACAATTTTCTCCGGTCGGGTGTCACGCGCGAATACGTAATGCTTATTTAATGCATACATTACTTTTTCCTATAACTGCCCAACGATTTCAGAACTGGATCAATTAGATAAATCCAAATATAAGGTTGGTGCGCATGAAATGTCGGATTTATATTTGATGTGAATATTTCTCTAACGTTATGCTATTGTTTTTGACAAAATCTTTCCTATTTGGTGAGAAATTTTTCTTCCAAATTGTGAATTTTCGAAATTTATTTTACATTTCCTTTAAATATAGATTATTCAGATATTTGTGTAATATTTTTATGAGTATAAACTTTGCAGTAATATTGCGAAAACTATTCGTAATATCCATCAAGCTTTCGGGGAAAACACTGTGAACGAGAGGAAAGTGCAGTGTTGGTTTGCAAAGTTTCGTTTTGGAGATTTTTCCCTGAAAAATGAGCCGCGAGGAAGACCCAAAATGTCTGTAAATAACGGTGTTTTGAAAAGATTAGTGGAAACAAAATCAAGTTTAACAGCAAGACAACTTGCATAACAATATTGCGGCACCTTACAGAAATTGGCAATAATATTCTTTTGAAAATCCCACATTTCATATTCACCAACCTAATAATTATTATTCGACTGCAGATTTTGTACACAAACGTAAAACAGTGAACATGTTTAAAGACATATTATTCAACGCTAATCTTTTGAATAAATATTTAGGTGATAACAGTAACTAAAAAAATTAGCAGATTAAAACAGTGAAAATATTCGCAGCATTTAAAAGTACCATTGTACTACAATAGGATCTCCATTATCCGACCCTCTAAAATAATGTATATGCAATATTATTACACGCCTCAATATTAGTATTATACACAGTACAAAACTAAACAAATATGAAAGAGAATTTGTTCCTCCAAAACCGTGTTATTGTTTACTTCACGAGCAGTATTTTTGGGTAAACTGCAATTTATAACTACAAAGATTATAGTCTACCTATTTTTAATTAAGAATACGACTACTTTATTTTCATTGTTTATTATAAGTATATACAGCTACCTTTATTTTTAAATTCTTGACGTAGATTTATGCTGTTTTATGAAAAATAAAAAGAGTCTCAATTGCAAGACACAGGAGCTAAATATAAATTCGTATTTTTCACTT
>CM052190.1:10597361-10608163 GCA_028455805.1 Lasioglossum figueresi | reverse complement strand
TGCAAAATCTGAAAAGGAAGAAGAAAAATATGGTTATGGTAAACAGAGTCGCCAGGTGAGGAGAGGGAGCACGAATTGAGGGGAAAAAATTACCCTCTCTCTCTGCCAGTACCAGATTAGTCACGTGACGTTGCGACTCGTGCACGGCAGAGACGGAGCGTGTCACGTGTCCGGACCGTGGTGGAAGGGGAAGGTAGAGTGTGGACACGAGTCTTTATGCGAAGTAAAAATTGTCTGTATAAATTGTAAGTAAAAATTGTAAAGAAAAGGAGCCAAATAAAAATTTCATTCTTTCTTCGTGGACATGAATCAATCTAACGCATTGATATTTCTAAACTCTTTGTAACCTGTCGACTGCATTAAATTGCATTCGCTCGTGCCCATCGTACATGCATAAAATCTGGTAATAGCGATCTAGTAATTAATTTTTATACGCTCCTCGGAATCGGAAGAAAGGAAAATTCGGTGGGGAGGATAAGTGCAACTCTAGTCGCGCGACCAATTAATTGATTCTTTACGAAATCGCTAGCCGACGATAATAAATTCAAGCCGCGATCCGACGACTCGACCGGCGGCGTCGAAGATAAAATATGTCATCGTCGGCGATGCGAGTCATGCGCCGATAGTTGCCGGGAAAGTTCTCGTTTTGATGTGGCCACGAGAACCGGCCGAATATATGGGAGTGACGTGGCGCCAGGATCCGCGTGAAGAAGGGCGACGCGAAATATCGTCGACGAAGTTTCATGCCTCCCGCCGTTCCCCGATACACGTTGGCCTACTTTTCGACCTCGATTGCCTAGCGAGGCGTGCGTCTACCCATGTGCACGGTGCTTAAGGGGTCTTCCTACTTTTATCCCCATGGAAACTGTGTCATTTTCATAAATTTCTTTTTGGTAACTACCCGATCGACTTCTCCGAAAATTAATATCCGCTTCGATAGACGGTTCAACCCTTCGCGACGGTTCAACCCTTCGCGTTCAAGATCTTTAACAGAATCTGCTGGATACGAATTTTGTTCCATGCTTTTCGATCGAAACACAACTGTATTCTTGTGTAATCAATGTTTAAGCACACGTATAAATACAGAATGAAGATTTTCTTCTTGGAAGTGATCGAAGATAAAAATTGATTATCAGACCCTGCAGGTCTTTATGCAACAGTACGGAACAGAAATTACTTGAACTTACTACTAAACTTTAAAAGATTATACAAATCTAAGAATGTTGTTAGATTGTTTTCAATGTGTCAAAATTATTAAGGGATGCAATCAATTTTTATTGAAATTTCCACCCCTCTTTTACACAATCGATGTGGAATATTTTCATTTTGCATAAATATTCGCGGTGTACAAATCAGGTCTTTTTTCGTTCAACCTTCAAACTTTTTTAATCGCCTGCTAATTTTTATACAATTATTAAAAACTATTACATACCATTAAAAATTCTGTCCAATATCTATTTTTCGACACACTTTAAAAAAGGCCGGAATTTGTTTCTTGTGGTGGATAAATAAGTTTTTCCGATTTCGCGTGACTTTGGATAATTGCAGTGGTTAACGTTGAAAAGCATAAAAATTTGTCCAGCTAGCTTCTATCTCGCCATTCTGTGCACCAAGTTAAAACGGAGAAATGGCGAGCGTGTTTCTCGGGGCGGATCCGAACGCCGCAAAAATAAAGTCGAGGGTAATAAAACGGTGACGTAACAAACGTAAAATATTCGGATAGTCCCAGTGGTACGCCATAATAGGTCCCCGCAATGTCCATGGAGATGCGTGGAACACGTGCGCTCAGTGCAGTTCTAAAATAAGCTGCAAATATAGGCCGTCGAGTCGCTCCATCTGCCCGACGGAATTCCATGCTCCGCTTATCGGCGTGCACGCCGCTTTTTCTTCGTCTCTTCTTCTTTTCTTCTTTTTGAGGTCCCCCGCCGCGTCCCGAATCACCACGGCGGAATTCTTTCCCCTATTTACCGAGTTAACTATCCGATAATGCCGAGCGAGCCAACCATAATTGGTCCTCGAAGAGAAGCACCGTCTTGGTAACCGAGAGACACATTTCTCCCTCTTTTTTATTTTAACCGTTCGTCGCAATACCCTATCAACGATGCATGCCGGAAATAGTCGCGATTCGATTTCAGTTTAAGGACCGGGTTAAAGGGTTGTGCCATTGGCACGATAATCGATTTTTTAAAAATCGTAACGTAACCGCTATTCAAGTCGTAGATAGACTGCGGATCATTATGCATTTATGAGGAAATTGGTTGGGTCAAATATAAAATAGTAAAAGGTTTTAAAAATTCAAGAATGTTGAAACGTTGCTGCTTTTAATATAACAAAGTCGTTAAGGGATGAAATCAACTTTTACGTTATTCCTGCTACCCAGAATCAATGTGAAACATTTTTATTTTGTTGTAGAAAGATCTGCAGTCTACTCATAAATTGTTTAAAATTGACCGCTCCAAATGGGACCACCACTCTTAAGGGGCTTGTTTTTTTCACCAAAACTAAGGAACCTTTGTGTGATTTTTTAAAACGAAAAATAATCAAAATTATACGAGCTATACATATTTTAACAATGTTTTGCAATCTTTCCACTGATCGGAAACAAGTAATGAAGTTGTTTATTGATAAGTATGAATGTAATCGTGGCTCGAACCAAAAGAAATGATCTTGATTGTTCACAAAATGAAGTTAAATTTCTTTTTATATTCTTCAGTCTTTAGAGCACGATCAAAAAATGAGAAAGGATTAAAAATTTTTGCAAATAGAATATTTGCACAAATATTCTACAACGCCTGTACTTTAAAAAATGCGAAAAAAGAATTTTTTATGAAATACCGCCTTCTCGGGTCGGAAAAATCGACTTTCTAAAAAGTACCGTGTTTCAAAAATATTCTCTGAAAATTTCAGAGGAAAATTCGAAGTTGCAGACGATTATAGCATGCATATCTGATCGAACGTAAGTAGATTTTGTATGTGAAAATTCATTTGCCAAAACTTTAAACGCGTTTTCCTCGAAACAACGTATTTATAATCTGCGTGCATGATAACCTAAAAACCGTTTAACCGATCGGTCTGAAATTTGAATATGTTCTTCTACACAACAATAGCCTCGGTATAGACTAGAATAAATAAGATTGGTTAATTTTTTCTTCAATTTTTAACGATTCTTTTTTACGAAGAAAATGTTATTTTTGAGACCATCAACATTGCAGGTCCACCATTTTGTGAATTTTTGCTCGAACAAAATAATCGTAGTTTATACTGAGGCCACAGTCATACTTTTTCTAAGGATAATTCTTTTTCTTTCAAACGTTCAAGATCCAAATTTTTAAAACGACTTCCATGAGGCTGCAGAAAACTCCTATCAAATATCATTTACAAAATTATATAAAAAAAATTCTTGTATTTGAAGACTTAAGATATATGTCAAAAAAATTACGAACTCAAGAAACGTTTCTTCGTTACTTTATCAGTCCCATAATAATTATTCAAATTTTCGACCGGGAAAGTGTAATGTCCCGTTAAAGAACCATACCATTAGTCGGTTGCCAATACACAGATTCGGGATCACCCAGTGATAGAGCCGTCACAGAGCACTACCTGTTGTGGGAGTGAATCGGGGGGGGGGGGGGGCGGTGAGGTGGTTAACAACGTTAAGCGGAGAAATCTCGTTTCCGCGTGTTCGACCGTACGAATTAGCGGAGAAATTATTTAAATTATTCGTTTCCAATGGACGACGGGTCACGGGTAGCTCCTGCGTACACCGGCTGCGAGGCGGAGGAGCGACCAGTTAATAAAGAGCCGCTGACAGCGTGACAGTAAAGTAACTTCGTTCCCCGGAATTTAAAATTAGATTCATAAAAATTATTCTAATAGATTCTCGGGCTGGCGGAGTCGCCGCTTCGGGGCAAATGAGGCAAATTCGTTTTGACACGTGGCCGTTCCCGCATTCTTCTCCCGTTCTACCATCCCCCGCAACCTGAAGACAGTCTTCGCCTTTTTCCTTCGTTCGTCTTCTCGAAGAACGTCTTCTTTTACTTCTTCTTCTCCATCTTTGCGTCCTCTGCGAACGAGAGGAGGACCCCATACTCACGTCCTTGTCTCTTGGTTAACGTCCGCGCCGGCGGAAACGAGGACGTGAAAAGGGAAGAGACGACGGGTCGGTGGTGCGAGTTATGCAAATGCGACGATAACCGAACGTCAATCAGGAGGAAAGTTAAGTTCCAGGGATAGGGCTGGTCGCTCGAGCACCCGGAGCGACCGAGATGAAGAGACCTTGTCCCGAAGTTAAGGGTCTGCCTAGCTATACCATCGCCAACTCCGAGAAGACTCTTCTGCTACCGCGGTTTTCGAAATTTACCCATTATAACTACGGTTGCCAACTTTTTCCGAGACTATTCCGGGACATATTGCCCAAATCTGATATATGCAGAATGAGTCACCTAACGTTCGTACCTCCCATATCTTTATTGTTTTTAACACTAAACCTACCGACCATCAAAAGTGACTAACGTGTATGGTATTGTAAAAATAACAAGATTAAATTCATTTATATTTTGCGCGATTTTTACTATAATATGTACTGGTGTCAAACAATGTATTCAATTAATTCTCATGAAAACAGCTTTACAATCTTAATAATTGGCAAACAAAAAATCTAAATGGGTCATTTGACCCCTCGTGATAGATTTAGTGTTAGAGATAAGCGGAACGTGTTAACGACAAAGTTGAACGGTTTAATGAAGCTTACACTAAGTCATCAAAATTATGTTTTTGTCAGATTATCAATTTCTTTTGTCATTTTACATATTTTGATGTTTTTGTCATATTTCTTAAAGAGATATCAATGTCACCTTAATTTTTTAAAATGGTTCCTTTCATTAGGAATTCAGTGACTATGATTTTCAGTTTTTATTGTCATTTGTCATATTTTGATGATTTTGTAATATTTCTTAAACAGATATCAATGTCACTTTAATTTTTTTGAATGGTTCCTTTCATTAGGAATTCAGTGACTATGATTTTCAGTTTTTATTGTCATTTGTCATATTTCTTAAAGAGATATCAATGTCACTTTAATTTTTTTAAATGGTTCTTTTCATCAGGAATTCAGTAACTATGATTTCTCAAGATTATTCAAGGTCACAGAGAGAATTCAACATTCCTTCAGAGCCTATGTACAAAAATGTATCGATGTAAACAGTCATCATGTCGAATATTTGTGAAATACAGGTATTCTGCTCTCACATTTTAAAACTAATACGTTTTCTCTGTCTGTGATCTTGAACGACCTTCAGCAATTCCAATAGTATATCATATCAAGAGGTTATTTCTCCAGAAATGGTTGAAACGAATTTATTGAGAAACAATAATTTTATTCTGAGAAGAAAAGTTTGTGAATGTTTTTGACTTTGTTTACATTGATCTTTTGTACCAGTTTGCTGAATTTGCTGTATATAATACTTTATTATTATATAGCGCCGGTTTTGGTACATATTTGTGTTTAGATGACCAAGTTACAAATTAGAAAATAATTTGTCACACTTGCCCGTTGTTTCACAAGTACCTTGGTTACGATGACACTCCCCTCTTTCTCAAAGTCTGAAGTTATACGAATCGCTTTAATCTCCGACAGAATTAGTACCAAGGAAGTTTAAATTACGTGCGAAAGAGCTAGTTCTTCTTGTCATTCTGCCCCGCAGCTATCATTGACCTCTCTTTCGGTAGCCTGCCAACTTTTTTACTTACCTAAAAGGTGGGTATTTATAAATAAAACACAAATAAATTTATATGCTTCGAAGTCGTTTAAAAGTCAATTAATTCTGTTGCTTTTGATGAACATATCTTTGTCCACTTCATTACTGTCTCGCAAGTATCTTGCTTCGATCTTCTATTCAAAAATGTAATTTTCAAAGCAGCTTTTATCACAGGATCTAAAAGGATTAAACACATAATCAATGTAAAAAAATTTAACCCTGCAGTTTGGGTTCATTAACCATACATGACTAAACTATAATGAAAGTCGATGCCAAATAAAAACACAAATATTACGTACCTATAAGAAATGCGTTGTCAATATAAAGTACAGGACATTTGATTGTCATGCAAAGAAATTATGTGAGAAAACGGATGTATTGCCTAGGATAGGAGTCTGTTTTAACTCCTATATCAGTTTTAACTAATAATACAGTAAAGTCGCGATTTCTTCTGCGAACAGCGTAAACACGCCGCGTAATCTGATCTCGGCTCGGATATGTCGGTGTGAACCAGTACTAATCCAATTACAAAACTTCTTCATTTTTCATTATTTTTTTATAGGATTTTCGCCAACTTATTTGTGGCATTTTTCTGATTGAAATTACACTAAACACGATATAATTTCAACTATATTTAGTGGTTTAATCGACGATTGAAGTTTCGGGCGCAAGGAAGGACAGATCGAACCGTGTTTACATGCTGTCCTTTTCTATGTTCGGCATCCTTTGTACTTCCGGCGGGGTCGACAGTCATGAAAAAAATAGTGTCCCTACACGATTTCTCTCCATGCTCGGAACTGACGATGGGAAACGAATCGCGACTTTTCTGTATGCATGAAATTAATCTAATTTTCTTCGCCTAAATTAAGAAACTAATCTTTGTGTAAATTGCAAGGAACACTCAAATGAAATCAAGGCCGAAAAGTTCCCGATAAACGATTCCATTGCTATTATAGCTGCGAGCGTAATTCTATGAATGATACTTGATATTTTACTGCGCCAACGATTGGGTCTCTGGGAGGAGATACACATCAGAGACTCGCAACGATTAAAGTAGCTGCAAATAACCCCGGTAATCAGTACAGAAATTAAGTCAATTAGTGCGAAGGCAGGGTCGTGGTCGAAGATCGGAGAAGGCAAAGGGGCTAATTTAAACTTAGTTCAAACGAATTTCATTCCACGCTCGCGCGCCCGCGTCCTCGCTTTCCTCCCCCGTGCCTTGTCATCCCCGTTAAACAAGAATAAAAAGACACAGCGTGCTGCTTCCGAACCGGCAGCCATCGCAATTTATGTTTTTAAACGGAACAAGATTACTCAAACGGCAAATTGCACAAGCGCGGAGAATTATCGTAATTGCAAGTATTCCGGTTTCGAAAGTTGCGGCAGACCAGATTTCTTCCATGAATTACTATAAGATGCTTGTACAGGGAGATTCATTTCTTGAAGATTAAATAGTTATTACGACTTCTACAGTAATTTAATCACTTAGCAGAATTGAGTATTATTCGAATTGTTCCGAATAAATATTTATCTAAAACAATTATTCCAATAAATTCTTTTTAGTCGAATAAAATATTCGAATAAATTCTTTTCAGTCGAATAAAATATTCGAATAAATTCTTTTTAGTCGAATAAAATATTCAAATAAATTCTTTTCAGTCGAATAAAATATTCGAATAAATTCTTTTCGGTCGAATATAATAAAATATTCGAATAAATTCTTTTTAGCCGAATAAATTCTTTTTAGCCGAATAAATTCTTTTTAACCGAATAAATTCTTTTTAATCGAATAAATTCTTTTTAATCGAATAAATTCTTTTTAGTCGAATAAATTCTTTTTAGTCGAATAGATTCTTTTTAGTCGAATAAATTCTTTTTAGTCGAATAAATTCTTTTTAGTCGAATAAATTCTTTTTAGTCGAATTAATTCATTTTAGTCGAATAAATTCTTTTTAGCCGAATAAAATATTCGACAAAAATTCTTGCAAAATTATTCGAATTATGGGAGTAATTTTTGACTGTCTTTGTTTTTAATATCAACTAATTCTTGTATGAATAAATTCTTATTCATCGGTTAAATTCCACCTGAAGTATCCAAAGGTGGATTAAAGCGTAAACTGTCGAAACTGTGCAATTGTACACTGTTCAAAATATTCGGACATCTGTATTTTCAGAGTTATATTGGACCTCAATTGACGTTCGATTGTCATAAAAATCTAGCTTTTAACTCGCGTGCTTATGTATACAGACTGCGGAAAGGTAGAACGAAAGGGTGGATCCTAACAGGAATAAAAAAATTGTGAGAAGATAAACAGATGATAGAGCGGATATTAAAAGTTCTACAAAATGGTCGATATGGAGAACATATAAGGGGGGTGGTATTGATGAAACAGCGATAGTTGTGTTCGTTTAACGTTACTGTTAAAAATCGGACTTCGTATATTACTTAAAAATCAATATAAAATTGTTTGCTAGCTACTACCTACAGTCAGTCAAAAAAGTCTTCATACACCTCTTTAAAATGATGTATCTTTTTTAAAAGTATCTAAAATCTAGAACAATTATTATAGTTTACTAAATGACGTGTAAAGAAAATTTTTTTCAAGAAAATTTCAAGTAAATTGTAATTGACAGGAATTGCGAACGAAATAGTGAATATTGATTTTACAACTTTTTTATCCGAGTCTGTAATGAAAATTTAAAACAGTACGGTCGACGTTGCAATAAGCTAAAAACATTTCAATTTAAAAATAGTTATTTCGTGTTGAAGTGTGTAGACATTTTTGACTGACTGTATAGTTTATGGTGGAAGAGGTTAAGGGTTAAACGAGATGCCGTGTACAGTTCACGTACGGTTTACTGTCTTAGTTGCTCGTCGGAAGTGTACAGAGAACTCGACGCCGTGGATATAGTGTTCTCGTAGAAATTCGAGGACTATAATAGGGACGTGGAAAAAGTGGCCCGGTTTTCCTCGGCAGGTGTGTGCGAAACGATCCGGTGTCTGTGTATTCTAGCTGCCGGGCACTTGTTGCTCCTCTGGCAAACCCCCTGGGTGTTTACACGCTAAATAAGTGTATACAACAGCACCGTCGACGAGTGGCTCGCTTCGCCACGGTGTTTTCAAAGCATCAGCTTATCCCACCGTTTCGATCTTCCTGCACGCCAACACAGAGGGACACGTTTCTTCGCGGCAGGATGTTCCTGTTGCACGGAATTAGGGAACTTTTTGCCGCGGTCACACCAAAAATAAAATAACAAACATTTTATCGTAATTACCGAACCAACGACGAGGCTCTCGACCCTTTATCTGTCCTTCATTTTCGCAAACGTGTCTCTGGTGGATTACCACTAAATCCACCGAGCATTAAAAGTAACTGTCATAACATAACATATTAAGTTTATATAGTCTTTCTCCTATCTTTATAAAAGTATATGTTCGATCTAAGAAATTTATTCAACCAGTTTCTATAAAAGAGTCATCATTAGACACCGGATTTTATGCATTTATAACAAGAATGAGTACTTATTTGATACAGGTAAAAGATTAAATGACTTTAAGAGTATTAATATATTATTTTCACTACATTAAAATTATTAGTGAAAAATATAAATTTATATCTAGCTTCTATGTCTTGCAACTGACGCACAAACTATTTTTATTTTGGATAAAGATCCGGAGTGTAATCATCATGATTTCAGCAATTCTAAAATAAATAATCTGGGATTGGTCACTATATACTATACTATACATATACGTTACTATACTATACTGTATGTATACTTACGTAATAGATTAACATCACAATTGACTTTCGACTGGCTCTTAAACAAAAGCCGGTTAATAGCATCAGACTTCGATTACTGGTCTAATCTCCTGTCACGAAATTATGTGACGAAACTGAATAAATTTTCAAACACTGAGAATATTATAGAAACATAAGTCAATCATAATGCTGACGTAAAGCAAAAATGGTCGTATTTAATGTAAGAACCAATACTCTTTTACCCATTATCAGTATAATATTCCCTATGTGCCACATAAATCTTGGGTGACCATACTCAAACGCTGAACATTTAGCAAAATTTAATGACTACGTTAACGAACACAATTATGACATCTGCTGCAGTGGAAATTCAAAAGAAATCCATGGACACAGCTGTATGTACGTTAGCTCAACATACTGTACATTGTTAAAATGTTTTATTAAATACAGCGCACCACTTTTACTAAATATTAAAACAATCTAGCGGAAGAAAGTCGTGGCGTGGCCAGAGCATAACAGCATTGCACTGCGACTTTAAATAACAAATTGTATAGAATGAATTTGACTATCTTTAAGTAAATTACGAGATTGTGGATGTCGTATATATGTGACGCGTTAATATAGTGTACGTTAATATAAAACAATGTATATTTTTAATCAAAATAGCTACCATTGGATTCTACACATTTTCTCCAACAAATTTCCAGTTTTTGAATTCCATGTTTATGAAAATTCGTCGTTCTGGTGTCAATGCGTTCCTTAATGTTGTCTTCAACGTTTTCTTCATGGCTGAAGAAATGTTTAAAGATTTTTTATTGAATGAACCAAAATCGCACATTTCATATGTTAAATTCTAATATTCTTTTCAATTGACTATAATGATTTAAAAAAAGAAATATACGTTAATGTACCTTCTGTATCTTGCAATTAATGCAGACAATTTTTGTTTTCCATAAAAATTCGTCGTTTTGGTTCCAATGCATTCCTTAATGGTGTCTTCAACGTTTTCTTCATGGCTGAAGAAATGTTTAAAGATTTTTTATAGAATGAACCAAAATCGCACATTTCATATGTTAAATTCTAATATTATTTTCAATTGACTAAAATGATTTTAAAAAGAAATATACGTCTATGTACCTTCTGTATCTTGCAATTAATGCAGACAATTTTTAATTTTGCATAAAAATTCGTCGTTCCGATGTCAATGCGTTCCTTAATGGTGTCTTCAACGTTTTCTTCATGGCTGAAGAAATGTTTAAAGATATTTTAATGAATGAACCAA
>CM052190.1:10580571-10597261 GCA_028455805.1 Lasioglossum figueresi | reverse complement strand
ATTCAAATACAATGTCATTCAAATACAATGTCATTCAAATACAATGTAATTCAAATGCAATGTAATTCAAATGCAATGTAATTCAAATGCAATATAATTCAAAGACAATATAATTCAAAGACAATACAATTCAAAGACAATACAATTCAAAGGCAATACAATTCAAAGACAATACAATTCAAAGACAATACAATTCAAAGACAATACAATTCAAAGACAATATAATTCGAAGACAATATAATTCGAAGACAATATAATTCAAAGACAATATAATTCAAAGACAATATAATTCAAAGACAATATAATTCAAATGCAGCTTTCCAAATTATAGCCCAGAACTTTGGAAATGAACTTCGTAATTCGTTATTAACGCAATTTAATTACAAAGTATTTTATAATTGTACGCCAATTGGAATTACGAATTACATTGTAAATTACGATATGACTGAATTGCAATGTAATTCAATTACTTTGTAATTACAATTCCCCGAGTAATTAAATTGTAATGCAGCACAACTCTGGATGCAATAAAAGAATTACGAAACAAAAGGTCGCGGATTTAGTTGCCAACCTGATACATTGACGGTGGTTACGCGCGGCTGATCATGGCCAGCCGATACTACTTCTTGCGAATACTGGAACAAGCGATTCTGACGAATTTTGAAACTTGCTTTAAACATTTGTTCTATTTGTAGTTTCGCAAGTAAAATTACTTCGTGTCCGCTTGTACAACTCGTCGTGAGTCACCCTGTACGGATCAAGATGTGTTGTCAAAGCTTTCACCATAAGAAAAATGGGAATTATTATTCTTAATTATGTACAATTGTACACTCGCCTCTACACGAGGGTCTACCTCACCGATTTCAATGATTTTTGAATATGTTGTCGGGGATATTATTCAAAACAATTTCTGTTTTCACGTGTATGTACAACCTCTGCTGTTTGATGAACTCCATGATATTTTTGACGAATATTTCTCTGGTATGTATTATATTGGTTTGGGTTATGTTTGAATTAGGGAAGGAATTTACGTCCTCCGATTTTATTTCACAATTCACGATTTTTATGTGTGAATGGACTGCGATTTTTATGTAGCTATGTCAAATAGATCAGGCTTTTTGAAAGCGAATTGCTTAAAAATAAATGTTTACTACAAAAATTATACATTCGAATGAGCACAACCTATTTTTGTAACATTGATAAAATAGTATTTGAACAATAACAATGCTTGAGGTGGCTAGTAAAGGCACGAAAATTATTTACCGATCAACCCCTTGCCGTATTTCGACAAGACAGACTCGTCGTGAAGATTTGAACGAAGTCTAACAAATACGAATGTTACGCGTTTCTTTATACATGAAAAAAAATTTGATTCGTTTGTAATTAATTTTTAAGCACTAAAATAAACGTAGCCATACAAAAAATATAAATTATCTTTCCCCTCTACGACATTTTTCGGGATAAAGAGGTTTCAATCATTGTAACTGTAAAGGAAATGGTACGGCAAGGGGTTAAAAACCATTATTTATTTTCCGCACATAGACTAATTTCTAGAAGAAGTTTCCAATTCTTGCGCAGATACTTACTCGCAAGAAACAATGTCACTTTTGCGTGCAAACGTTCTCGTCTCCCATAAAGAGCACAGTTGTATCGAAAATGAGACCGTCGAAAACGGAATATTATTATTGAAAACCTCAGTCGCGTGACTTACCCCGCAGAAAGTAACGTTATAACGAGATATCGCGGGATGAATGGAAACGCAACAAGCTACGCGTTGAATGTGCCAAATTGAGGAGGGTCATTTGTTTGATACAAGCGTCGCTGTGGTAACCCATGACAATTCCCCATCCTCTTTCGTCCTGTGCGTCGCTGTCTCGTTTTTTCCTTCTCTCGGATGGAGTTTTTTTTTTGTTTCGACGTCGTAATTTCACCGTTGGTGATCGACCTGCACTGGTTCCCGTGATTGGCACGCGTCAATGACAGGAACTGCGGCGCAGTCCCTCGCCATTTCTCACCCGGCCCACGGTGAAATGGTCCACGGTGCGGTCGTCATCGTGCAAAGGCTCACGCTCGAGACTTTGACATCTGTGCCATAAAAGATTAATGGATCATTCGTCTACTGCTTCGATCCCGATTTCGATTACTCTCTTTCTCTTGACTGTAGCGCGCGTGTATCGAGTCGTTCCTTTCTTTGCCACTCTTTTACATTACTATACCGCTCGAATTGCTTTGCAGTCGCTATTCCACATGCGGAAGAAATATTTTTACAATACTCGTTTCATTTAGTTTTTGTTTCATTTAGTTTTCGTTTCATTCAGTTTACCTTTATTTTCTTCAAAGTCTTCGTTTAGCATATATTATACAGTGTGAGTCGATTAATTGTACCACTGCATCATTCTTTTCTTTGTAACTCTTTTCTACCACCATACTCGATGGAATCGTCCTGCAGTCGCTAATTCACAGGCAAAAGTTTCGCACGTTTTATTTACTTTTTCGTTTTACTTCCATTCAGCTTACTTTTAATCTCGCCAAATTCTTCGTTTAGCATATAATATACAGAGTGAGTCAATTAATTGTACCACTGCATCATTCTTGTCTTTGTAACTCTTTTCTACGACCATACTCGATGGAATTGTCCTGCAGTCGCTAATTCACAGGCAAAAGTTTCGCACGTTTTATTTACTTGTTCGTTTTACTTCCATTCAGCTTACTTTTAATCTCGCCAAATTCTTCGTTTAGCATATAATATACAGAGTGAGTCAATTAATTGTACCACTGCATCATTCTTGTCTTTGTAACTCTTTTCTACGACCATACTCGATGGAATTGTCCTGCAGTCGCTAATTCACAGGCAAAAGTTTTGCACGTTTTATTTACTTTTTCTGTTTAGTTCCATTCAGCTTACTTTTAATCTCGCCAAATTCTTCGTTTAGCATATAATATACAGAGTGAGTAAATTAATTGTACTATCGTTCCTTTCTTCATAACTCTTTTGTACGACTATACTCGTCGGAAATGTTTAGTTTCAGGTAGACTAAACGTCGCTTTCACGTGTCTTTTATTCTTCGCATTATTTCCAGTCAGTCTATCACACTCTATCACACTCTATCTACCGAAAGATTATTAATCCTTATTACAGTGACAGTGATTAGAACTTTCTTGTAGTTTGTAATTTCCTAAAACCAGAAAAACTTTATATGTGTTGTATGCCCACATGTTCTCTAATAACTGTACATTAACAAAAAGGAAGCTTAGAAATTTTTGCTTAGAACTTGTTTCTCCACTTGAAATTGTTGTCGCTATCGAAGGTTCCATTAGAAAGCCATGGATTATGGGTGTTTAAAATTATGATATTAATGTCTTCAAATTTTTATACCTCCTTTTCATACAGCACAATCATTGAAAATCCTATTAACCTCTTGCCCTAAAATACGGTGACGGACTCGCGATGAAGATTCATAACACAGTCTAAAAAATATGGATGTTATTAATTTCCTTTAAACCGACGAGAAATTTTATTTTGTAGACTCTGTTCAAAATCTTCATCACGAGTCTGGCACGATATTGCAGGGCAAGGGCCTAATAGGATTTTCAATAATTGTGCTGTATCAAAAGGAAGTTTAAAATTTAAAGAAATTGTCATCATAATTTCTAAAAACCTGTAATCCATGGCTTCTTAACCACTTGATGTATAATTCTCTTTACAGTTACAGTGACTAAAACGTCTTTATCCCGAAAAATATCGTAGAACAGAAATGAAAATGTATATTTTTTGTATGGCTACATTTATTTGAATGCTAAAATATTAATTAAGCAACAATAATTTCAATTGTGAACTGCAATAGCAACAATAATTTCAATTGTGAACCAACAAGAGTCGCCCCCAGTGGCGTCAATTAATCATCCGAATGAAGATTTCTAAGATTCCTTTCGATACAATAATCATATTAGGTGTACAAATAAGTTCTCGGCATTTTTTCGTCAAATTCAATATTTTCTTACTTAAAATACAAGTATGTTTTAATCGGGAAAGTAGTCTCCATTTGCTTCTCCACACTTCTTCCACTTCTTCCACTTCTCGGGCAGACGACGAATCCCTTGGTGAAAAAAAGATGGCGGTTTTTACTCAATGAAGTCTGCGAGGCATTTTTCGACTTCTTCAACTGTTTGAAAGTGTGTATCCACCAAGTGATGTTGTACCAACCTGAATAACTGATAATCTGAAGGAGGCACGTCTGGTGAATACGCCGGGTAAAACTTCCCAGCCCAACGAATCCAGAGCGTCACTGGTCGTTTTTGCTGCGTGTGGTCTCAATTTGTTGACCCTCATTTGGTCTCATTTGACGACTCTGCTTTTGAATTTTTTCTAGCTTTGTCAGCCGAACGGAAACATTTCTTGCGTTACGCCTAACCCAGTAGCAAGCTCCGCTTGCGTTTGGCAAGGATTTTCTTCGAGTAATTGCACCAAATCCTCGTCAGGAAATTTCTTTGATACTCCTGCTCTCTCGTCGTCATCAAATTTCCACCCCGGAATCTTTCGAACCACTTCTTGATGGTGCTGATAGATACAGCATCTTCACCGAATGCCTCAAATATCATCTCCTTAGCCTCGAAACCGTTTTTTTTCAGTTGATACGCGAAAAGCATACAACGCCTAATATGCGTCTTTTGGCAACTCATTTTGTTTATTGTGGTTACAATAATATTTTGAGGTTATGTTGAACTACTGGTCGGATAATTTACTCTACCGGGTTGGTATTATAAAATACCCCAATCGGAAAAAAATGTTCCCGTTCGAATACTTGATACAGCCGTTTTTATTCTCGAGCCGAGAACTTATTTGTACACCTAATATCAATATGCTTCCGGTAGGTAAAGCGTGAAGATTTCGATTTTAGGGTAGTCTGGTATACACATTGGGTTCGATCGCAGCCCCAGATACGACGCATTAGTTTATCTGTCGCGGATCGATCCGGAGAGACTCGCGGGACGTTAATTCCTCAAAACCAGTGCGCCAAACCGCACTTCCTCCGCCAGACCCGTCTCCTCTCGGCAAGACTCGGCTTTGGTCTCTCTCTCTCTGCACGTGAATCGTGATTACCGCTTATGTGCGATGCACCGTTGTCGACGTCGGTCGCTCGCACGAACGATTATCGACGGTGTAGCGCGCGTGCGAGAAGCGTTCGTTCGGTCCGCGTCTCTTCCTGGAAAGGATCGGAGATTGGTGACGCCTCAGGATCACTGGAGCAGCATGATCCGATGCGAGGGGTTTGCTCGATCGCGTATTCAGTGGCCTTGATATAATTACATCGGCCTGGTAGCCATCTAAGCGACACTCTTGTCCCGTTAACGACACTGTCTTGCGGCGTTTCCCGTCGACGACGGTATCGACGCTCTTCTATACGTAATTGCGCGCTGCCAGCTACCAACACAAACGCGGACCTAACCCTCGGACGAAGGAGAAACTCGCGAGGACTGTGCCCTTTCACCTTCGCACGATGCGGTGAAATTGTTCCAAGTCTCCTTTCGGTTACTTTACATTTTCGTTTCCTCACATTCATTAGTTTCGTTTTTGTTTCAAATACTTATTTCAGTTGTTGCCTTGGATAAACTTTACTATACCGGACTCAAAATCTGCGCCTTTCTCCTACAAATTATGATGTATTTGGTATGCAATCCAGTAGATTTGTACCCGGGACGGCTACAGATCGAAGTTTCGATCCTGTAGGATCAATCGTTCAGGAGTTATGGTTGTTTAACGTGGAGCAATCTGCAGTGTTTTTGACAAGGGCGTCGTCATATTGGTTTGCAGTGACGATCGCGCGTCGCTTACCGAGCAGAACCGCTAGATGGCAGCACTGGCACACAGTAATGTCGCTAACATAGAGAAAATATCTCGGAAAATGTTTGAGAAGAAATATCGTGGAAAATATTTACAGAAACCTAAACCATACTGAAATGTCTTCCAAAATTCAAACAACAATCGAAATACCCGCTTTATATTATCAGCATTAACGCGTGCCCGCCATCTAGCGGTTCTGCTACAAACCAACATGGCGGCGTCCTTACCTGTCAAAAACACTGAAAAATGCTCATCTTTAAGCAACCATTACTCCTGCACCATTGATCGTACAAGATCGAAACTTTGACCTGCAGGATCTCCGGGTACAAATCTAGTAGATTTACATACCAAATACATCATAATTTATAGGAGAATGGCACAGATTTTGAGTCCGGTAAAGTAAAGAGCAGCCGGACCCTCCATTGTTACAGTATTCTTTCGAACGCAACGGCTCGTCTTGTAAAATAAGATATTGTCATGGAAAAGTCACAAATTGGGTACATTCAGAATTTGATTAGGAAACACATCTGAAGAAATAAATGTACCCGGTAAGTGTCTGGAAAAACATCTTTAGAATCTCAACAATTGTAGAATAAAGCATCTGAAGATTCCAACAAGGGGCATACCCAAGTGTAACACGCCGATTGTAGTTACTAGACTGAGGATTTTAAAAATGGATTAATCAAATACAAAATTGTGAAGACATTAGACGAATGGAAGGATGTTTTGATGCTTTCTTCGGCTCATTAAAATTACTAAAAGAGGAAATGCAGGCTCGTCTAGCTTCTGTTCCTTACAGTTGACTTGGACAATTTTTATTTTACATGAATATCTAGAAGAAGATCTTTGCATGAAGTATTTTTTTCATTTGCAATGATCCTTATCTAGGAGGTTGTTTATGCCCGTGGTCGATCTTGTGGCGATCGTTCATGCCTTGATTTTGATGCACTGCGAGGTGCCTACTAGGATGCTCGAAGGACCACCTTCACTTGTGTGAAGGAATAAAATTCAATTTAATACTTCAATTTAATAACTTGAATAAATTTCAAGTACTGAGACTACTATGTATTTACACTATGTACAAAAGCGTGAGCGAGAACTGCTGTTAGAGTTGTGCGTGGTAACTGAAACGTGAGAATGTAGCGAGTCTATAGTGTAATTCCAAAGGTGTACGAAGCAGTCTGGCCGGAGGACCGAGAGTTCTCGTATTTATCCCTCGTTCCTCCTCCCTACCTCTGATAAATTCATCCCCACTCTTTGGGATGATTTGGGGGTGGACGGTACCAGACTGGATGCTTGCAACGGTCCCCAAGGTTTGCCAAGGCCAACATTTGGCGACCAAACCCCGGGTTTTCCAGCCATCTGGCAAACAGACACGCTGTAGTTTCAAACACCAGCTAGCCGCGCCGGACCCAAGTAGCGAACGTTTTTTAAGGGTTTATGGCAAGGACGGGATTGAAGGTACCCAGGTACGGACGGAGATTACGTGGCGATGACAGGCCCAACGCCGTAGCCAAACTACAAGAAGTCACGTACCGAGCCCACGTACAATAGGGGTGTCCCTACCATAAAAAATCGTCCAGCACGGCCGCTACAGAGGTGAAAATAGCCCTTATGTAGTTGGAGGATCTAGGACAATGATTTTTAAAATTGTGGCTCCGTGAACGATAAGAAGGTTCAATGGCTAACACTATACATATGTTTTGGTTAAACAATACAACAATATAAAGATATGATAATAATAATACTGCGACCGGATACATCTTCGTTTATCATGCGCAACACCGTATAGGTTAGGTTCGCTCGATCACATCGATCGACAACCGAATCCCTCATGCTGGCCACAAAAACTAGCAAATATTTAGTTACATACACAATAAAATAAAGTTATTTAAAATTCTACGGCATAATGGCGGTCGTACCGTGTCCCAAATTTGGTCGACCATGTGCGAATCAGTTCCAAAGAATATCGAGGAGCTATAGTAGGCAGAGTCAGCTGGCGAATTCGAGGAGGAACGTGGCGTCGCGACGTCGCTGAACTAACACTGTCACCGTTGACAAATCTACAACCATCCTTCGCTGATAAATTCAATTAAATAATTATACTTCACCTCCGGCCGGTGTCCCCTCCGTCGTTGCCACGTTGCAGCGCGAGCCAATCCTAATCTTGAAGACGCCGCGCCGCTCCGGGTCGGGCAACGAACAAGCGAAGGAGCCATTTCTGAAGTTTATAGCCGGTCCGGGATCAGCCGAAGCGGGCGAGAAACGGGGAGGGCGGTTCGTCTTAATATAAAGCGAGTTGGTAAGTTCGGCGCAGCCAGCAGAAGCTAACTTATAATGCGATTTGTTTAATCGGCGCCGACTACTTTGTTCCGCGCGGCGTTTTCCGTCGTTCTTCGCGAGGAATGGGCCTTCTTCTTCGGCTTCCCTCTTGTCGCTATCTTATTGTTAACCACCTCTCCGCCCCGCCCCGCCGCACCGCCAACCGTCGTGGCGATCTCTGCTGTCGCGCAATCCGTTCGACACTATCCAAAGTAACGTTGCGATTTTACCGAACAGATTCATCAACACGTCCGGCATTTCTCTGCTCTTTCTCCTATTTTTCAACACTCGGTTCACGCAGCACCGAAAGTAACTATTCTACACTACTTTGTAAGCAACGAGTGTCTATCCAATTTTTTAGCTATGTTTTTCTAATAGACAAGGTGAGGCGCGTATTGCAATAGAAGCCGCACCAAGTCCGAATAAAATCAATCTTCTCATTGTTATAAGGGAACACGTACCCGTTACTTTTAAGCCTCGGTGAGTTTAATGTTAATGCCGGACGAAATGATAGGATGTCCGACAAATTCGAATATTTTGTGTATTTTAACGCGTTACCTATCGGAAACCTATTAATAGGATTTTCAATAATTGTGCTGCACCAAAAGGAAGCATAGATATTTTATTTTACATTGCAATCTTAAATAAAACTCAATCTTAAATGAAACTCAATCTTCAATGAAACTCAATCTTCAATGAAACTCAATCTTCAATGAAACTCAATCTTCAACGAAACTCAATCTTCAACGAAACTCAATCTTCAATGAAACTCAATTTTCAATGAAACTCAATCTTCAATGAAACTCAATCTTCAATGAAACTCAATCTTCAATGAAACTCAATCTTCAATGACACTCAATCTTCAATGAAACTCAATCTTCAATGAAACTCAATCTTCAGTGAAACTCAATCTTCAATGAAACTCAATCTTCAATGAAACTCAATCTTCAATGAAACTCAATCTTATTGAGGATGACTTGTTAGTTCACAATGAAAATTGCTGCTGCTATTGAAGGTTCCATTGAAAAGTATTTAGTCAAGTGCCACAGATTTTTCAAAATTATGTGTAATGTGTTAAGAGAAGAAAATGCACATTTTGTGCATCCATCTAAATCTGAAGTTTGCAAAGTTTTGCGAGATATAGGGTTAGTGGGATCCACCCAATATGACCGTTTAAGGCTTACCGCTTCTACTTACATTAACCTTGTATGCGTGCGTGTCAGCAAAAAGATTCGAAGCTGACTGTGTCAAAATCTGAAGCACATACAAATTATCTTTATCAAACCTTTCTATTATTTTTTTATAAGTCGTTAGGAAAATTTGTGAAACGATGAACAAACATTCGAAAATAAACAACAAGTCTCTATTTCTAACCGAATGAAGGATATAACAAGTGCCAATTATACGACTCACTTTGTATAACAACGCTTAGGTTCATTTTGATACAACATTTCAAAAGCATCATCTAATTACTAGACTGCGAATGTTTATGCAATTTTCAATTTTTCTAGACGAATTTTAAGAAAGTGGATTGGAATACAATGTTATTTCCAGTGGTAGTAGCCTTTGCAGATCTCGATAAAATAAAAATTGTACTAAATTGTGTCGAATTTTATATTCCACCCTTTTTTGAAAATTTTCAGAAGCCATAATTGCATAAAAATCCGCAGTCTACTAATTACTCTAAATTATTTGATACCACTTTCTCTTTTCTTTCATTACTTTTATTTTAAGAGGACACGTATTGTACGTTTAAAAAATGTAGTAACTTTATTTTAAAAATTTTCTTAATCGAGGGTATTGTTTTAACTAGGAGTGTGTGAGATTCCCAACAATTTCGGGAATTCTGAACATTTTCGGAATTCCGTCCCGATCACGAGAAAAATTCCCGTCCCGACCGGAATCTCGCATACCCCTGGTTTTAACACTTTACCAACCGGAAGCCTATTAATGGATTTTCAATAATTGTGCTGTACCAAAAGAAAGCATAGAAATTATCTTTTACATTCCGATCTTAAATGAAACTATTAGATGACATTGAGGGTGACTTGTTAGCTCACAATGAAAATTACCGTTGTTATTGAAGGTTTCATTAAAAAGTGTTTAGCCATGTACCACAGATTTTCAAAATGGTTATTAAAATCATCAATGGTCAATAAAATATTTCGCTACTTCAGCTCTAGAGTTAAAAATTCGACATATTCTATGCAACAGTCTGATACAATTACCAGGGGAAAAAGTTTCGCTGGTCAACGTACGTGGCGGAGGATCGAACCACCATAAAAATTTCTATAAACCTGAGATTCCGATTTATGAGACCGCTTCTTGTCGATCCCCCTCGACCTCCGCGGCAATCAATACCGAAAAGATCTATATAACGTATCCAGCAACTCCTCAGCGATTCAATGTTTTTACCGCAACGCTTCGCACCGGAAGCGCCGTTTCTTCCCGCTGCTGTCTCATTCCCGCTCGTCCTCACCAATCTTCCATTGCTCCCGGCCGGAAGGAACCCCTCGTAGCTCTTCGCCGCCTGCTGCACCCCCGTTCCACCCCCACGCCGCCAGTTTCTCTCTCATCCCCGATCCGAGGCGAAGCTAGCCGAATTAATAGACACTTTACCTTCCCTTTTTGGACAATTTGAGAATTAGCGTCGACTGGATGTAACTCATTCATGGGTAGTTAACGACGACCGGTCTTTCTAGGGTGGGTTGGCGGAGGGAACGTTTTCAGGGGGAGTAGGAGTAGTGGGTCGGAGATGGTGGACGGTTGCGCTTAATACGCGAATCATAAGTCCCGAAGTTCTTATACCGCGAGCTGCCCCGTAAGGAATGGCCGAAGGGAAAGAAGCCGCAAAGAAACTCCCAGGGAAAAAGAAGGTCGCGGCCGGATGACGAAGACGATGGCTGGTGTGTGCTGGTGTACCAACCCCTTCGCCAACCCCCGCCGCCCTTTCAGGATAGCAGCGACGGTTTGCCGATGAAGTGGTGGGGAAGGAGAGACGGCGGAGGTGGCGGCAGAAGAATATGCGGCTGCAAGAAAGAGCCGTCCAATATTTCAGCGCGGGACGATCGCGACTGAGCGACCAGAGCAGCGACCACTTGAAATATCTTGTCGCCGGGCGAAAACTTTCAGACCCCGGCGAACTGAAACATGCTGACGTAACCAGAGAAGATGGCGGACCGGGAACCGGCGGCTCCGGTCGTCGCTGGAACAACCTACGATCGTCGATGGCCACTCCACCGACCTGTCCTGCCCCGCTTTTCTGTGTACGTATCAAGGGGTATCAAGGGGTCGCGTTCAGTCAGGAGGCCGAAAAAAAGCAGACACCGTAATTGTTACAAGTAGACTGCCGATATTTATGCGAAATAATAATGTATTGCATCGATTCTGGAAAGCAGGAATAATATAATAATTGATTTCATCCCTTAACGACTTTGTTGCGTTAGAAACAACATTACAACATTCTTGAATTTTTTAATTTTTTCTTAGTTATAACAGAAAATTGAAGAGGTTATGCATTTAATTAAATTTTGGTTATGAATCGTTATTGTGAACCGCTAAAATTATTTTGGCTACCAGTAATCATTATCCCATTGCGCTCCGTTGTCGCCGATAATGCTACATTTTAAGTATGAACTTTAAACTAAGTTATTAGTACTATATTTTTTTATTATATATACAGTGGCGCGCAATAATATTCGGCTGCTTTAAAAAAGACGATAACTTTTTAATATTGTACTGTACGATTTGAACTTTTTTGTGAAGGCAGAGCAATTAGTTTACTACGGGATGCGAAAAAAATTTTTTCAATAATTGCAATTCATCGGAATTGTTGAATAAAAAACTAAAAGTTGCCTTTTCAACTTTTTTGTGGGCCTGAATTGAAATTTTAGAAAATACGTTTTGTAGATCTGTCGATTAAACATATTCTGAAAATTTCGTCTAAATCGGTCGACGTTGTAATGAGCTACAAACGTTTAAAGGTGGTAAAAATTGCAATAAATCTAAGGATTATTATATCTTTCAATGCCTGTCGTTTTCTCCCGCGTCAACCGATTTCGATGAAACTTTCACAGTGCATATAATTGACACGGATGGACAAAATTTACTTTTGAAATTTTCAATATAGGCTTACATAAAAAAGTTGAAAATGCAACTTTTAGTATTTTTTTCAACAATTCCGATCAATTGCAATTTTTTATAAAAAAACTTTCAGATCCTGTAGTAAACTAACTGCTCTAGCTTCCGTAAAAAAGTTCAAATCGTATAGTACAATATTAAAAAAGTTATCGTCTTTTTTATAGCGGCCGAATATTATTGCGCGCCACTGTAGATACAGGGTGGGGCAATAACTATGACCACTTTAAATATTGCCGTTATTTGTAATAATATGAAAAAATGTTGTATACAAAACTTACACGGTATAGAGGGGGACATATTGTCAGATAAGCATTTTCTACGTGGGTGGATGCATAGAGAAGATGTCAAGGTCACCATTAGTTTTTTAAATAGAAAGATCTACTTTCTGTATCATGAATAGATAGATTATCGAATTATGAGTAAAAATGTATTGACCTTCATATGCCCTAAACCTAATAGTTAAAGAGATATTTTCCAAATTGTCCATTTATCCTATTATCCATTTTGTAATGTTCTCAATTTTTATGTATAATAATTTTTTATATTTGTACGACGACCAAGTTAGAATAGAAACGTAACGATATACCAAATTACGGCGAAAGAATTTAAAAAAACATACAAATAATTGAGATTATAAAGGGGTAACTTGTGCAAAATTTGTCCATTTTCTTACCGTTACGAAACTATCAGAATCTGCCGAAAAAGGTAGTGCATGCGCAAATAAAAATCTTAGTTTCAATTTTACGAGAGAATATTTCATCCGCGTCAGAAGTATATAAAAGAAAGAACGCTAATACAAGTTTCTACGGTTTCCATTTTTTGGTGTATTACTCATCACGACGAAACCGAAAGCCCTTCCCATCGTGCTCCAGTTCTCCTTACTTTTTCCCCTTTTCTCCCTCATCGTAATCCATACAAAACCATAAGACGCTCAAAAGAGTCTCGAACAGTTATCAAATGAAGCTAAGAATGAGCTAGAAATGATAAACCAATGGATTTTCGAACTAACGCAGGATTAATGTAGCAGTATTTTATTCAGCATTTTTCCGAAAAATAGAAAATAATGTTTTCTTTCACTTTTTGTAAATACTTATTGTCATACAACAGCATTTTACCATTTCTCTTCATTAACGCGCATGAACTTGAATATTCTGTATGATTTCCGGAGAACGAAACACCTATGTGTCACTGTTAAATTTGTCAGTAGAAAAAAAACCGTTGAGAATATCTGTTGAACTTTTATAATATATGAAGGCTAAAATATGGTTGCCACAGATTCTCCTTTGGCATTATGTATGCAATAATGGATACGAAATCAAGTTTTCAAATTTTTTCACAATTAAAATATTCATAAGAACGCAAGCACATGGATATACATAACTGGACTCCGGATCTTTACGAAAAATAAAAAGGTTTTGCATTGATTGTGGGTAGAAACAACATAAACATTGATTTCATCCCTTAACTTCTATGTTGCATTAAGAGTTTTATATTTTACATTTCACCCAAACAGTTTCTTCATAAATCTATAAAGAGCCACAGTCTATATATTATAACAAATACATAGTTTCTTAGATAGACAGATAAGTTTCTTTAAACTATTCTTAGTCTTTTACATAAGTATTAGTTTCGCAAAATCATCCTGTCTAGAGAAATTTTCTATTTCGTTTTATGAATGTCTGTATGTGAAAATGAAAGCACGAGACAGAATTTTATCATAATCTAATTAAGATTGACTTATACCGATCACTTCTAAACATTTTGATTAGTAAAGGTAATGAGTACATTAATATTTTTAAGAAATGAAATTTTTCTACTAATTTCTTATTGAGAAATGTATATTGTATTTAATGAAAGCGAAGTTATTCATCACATCCTTCCCATTCGTCATCAGAAAGAGAACTATCGAGTTGAAAAAAATGGATGGAATGTAACATATCCCTTTTTTAGATAAAACGGTTGAGAACAAAAGTTTCATTCTATTGTTGTAGTGTCAAAGGAATATGTCGCCACCTATCGGTAAAGAATTTTAACATCGATTAACGCCGTAAACGAACGATGACTTTAAGATTCGAAAATCAATATTAAATCAAATTAAACTCTATATCTCGATCGTCCAAATGTTTAAATATTTAGAATAATTTTCTCCGCGCTACGGTCTCAACACCACCTTTATTTCCTCCCATAGAAAAACACAATTCTGTAGCAACGTGGTCTCATATGACGTAACAAGATTCAAATCCGAATCGAGATACGTTTGGAGTGTTACAAATTAGCTATATAGTAAATTAAATATTTAAATCAAATTGTCGTTTAAGTACTCAATTTGTGGCAATTAAACTAACCGAATAGCTGTTTCATTGAGGATATCGGTAAAACTAATGTGTCTACACGAGATATCGTCAAAAGTAAATTTTTTAAAATTATTAATTAGAACTGTGAACGGTTCTAAGCACTGCCAATTATACCGGGGGTGATTCTACATAAAAGGGTAAGAAAATAATTTGGTGTAACATTTTTTTATCCAAAGCTTCGTATTCGAGAAAATCGAGTTCGAAAATGCAGCGAATACACGTGCTATTGCATAGGAATCGTCTGACATGTCTGACCATGGTCAACCAATTCTACTTCCTGCATATGCTAAAGCATTAAAAGCACGCGAACCTGATGGAAATTTAACCCACTATTGCATGAAATTTTATGACGAGTTGAAAGAAATATATATGGCTGTTAGATTACTTAAAAATGAGTGTGGTCGAGAAATAAATAATAACATTTTATTAAAAAATGTTTTCTATTGCATTTTATAACTGTTCCCGTATGGGAACTTTATACATATGCAGGTACAAAACAGAGTCGGGCATTAATCGGTTAAAATTTTAACCAAGATTGATTGATTAATGTGTACAATTAAAAAAAGGTAATCATTGAAAAATTAACGATTGATTCAATCGATTGATGAAGTTAATCGTCAATCGTTGATTAAAAAAAGAAATCATCGAAAAATCGGAGACTAATTTTATCGATTATTGTTGAAGTTAATCGCCACACGGTCTATCCATAAATTATAATAACTGGGCACATAGAGATCGTATTATAGACCAAATGACAATATACCTAAACTCAGTTTACATTTTTTTCAGTATGCATACAGTTTTGATTCCGTATTTCATTTCGAAATTTCCTCAGTTAATCATTACTCAACTATCCGACTGACGATTACAATTGAGAAGAATGTAATCGTTGATCGCAATTAACGACTGAAGTAGGAGTTTTATTGTTAATTGCGATTAACGATTGAAATAAACATTTATTCGTCGATCGTTGATTAAATTTTCACTTGCAACCAACATGCTCAGAGTCTTAAGTGTTGTCTGCTTAATTTACTATAGAACATTTGAAATTTAAGTTCCCGATTTCCTCGAGTACGAGCTTCCAAACGAAAAAATGTTACTCCTTTCATTCGATTCATTTTTACATCTAGAATCATCCTCCGCTCAATTGTACTACGAATTGCGGCCCACCGTGTACAGCTGTAAAAATCGGCCGTTGTCCGAGGGTGAACTCGAATCTTTAAATTTTCGATTGCCACCAAGACGTAACATTTACACCTACGGTTCTTATCCCGTCGTACATATAAGTTTCGTCGCGGCGTATAGCTCCGAGAGAAACTGCAAGAGGCAGCTAAAACCGCGAAGGGTTAAGCAGCGGTTCGAAGCGGTTCGAAGCGGTGGCCTTGTAATTTCGCGGGGCAGCAGGGTAGAACGTAAAATATGTTAAGTGGTTGGGCATAAACGACGCTGCCCAATAAAATCCCGATCCTGTGAAAAGTGGTGTGTACGCGGAAGCCGGCGTGTCGGTGTCTCTGGTTGGTCCGTCGGGCGTGAGTCGAAGGTCGTGGCAGGCAAGTTAGTCGAAGAGGGAACAAGGTCGATACAGTCGATGTGTAATGTGGCCCGATATCAGCCGAGGCCGAATAATGCTGCGGAGGTGAGAGAGCCGCGCGTCTGGTTCCGCCGCTTAGGGGTTGAAGTGAAACTGAGCTCACGGGGACGAGAGCGGGACGTCGTCGGCGCCGGGACGGCGCGCCACGGCGCCACGTGGCCAACCCCAACACCAACGAACCAGGACACCCACACATCCACCGGGAACAGCTAAAGAGTGGAGGTAACCTTCCGCGTCCTTCTTTTTCCTCTTCCCTTTCCTTGCTTTTACTCACACTCGCGAGGACAAGCCCCCCACACACGTCCTCCCTACTTCCCTCTATCCAGGACTATCTCAAATTGCCGGGGATATCTCGCTCCTTCTTTCTTTCTATCGGTGTCCATCCCCTCCCTTGCCGACAGCAGAACAGAGGGCCAGATATGTAAGAGAACGATTTCTCGA
>CM052190.1:10529741-10577050 GCA_028455805.1 Lasioglossum figueresi | reverse complement strand
TAAAAGTGGCTAATAGTATTCGAGATACGAAATAACTTTTACACCATAAACATTCGCACGCGTTAATTTATTCGATACAATTCACAGATAAATTTATTATTTCTGGCTGGTTAATGTTTATAACAATTCCATTTTACAGCGATGTCGACAAGCACTCCTTTGGCTATTTGACCACCTAATTTTTTAGTAAAAGTGGCTAATAGTATTCGAGATATGGAATAACTTTTAAACCATGAACATTCGCACGCATTAATTTATTCAACATAATACTATGGTATTTCAGATCACTGTAAGTTCCACGTTATCCCCGCGCCCACTTCCACGTCTCGCTGAATAGCACAGGGGCTGGCAGTCTTTAATAGTATCTTGTCGGTGGTGTCAGGCTGACAATACACCTACAAAAGGTAAAGAAATATCGAAAAAATTGATTATTATTTTTTTTAATTATGATGCACCATACAAAAATGCTGAAAAAATTTAAAAACGATTGTTTCAACAATATCTCATTACTGAATTTTTATAAAATTAGTATCTCCAAAACTTCAATACGAAATATGCATTTTTTTCAAATTTTGTGGTAATTTCCAATTTTTTTTTAAATACACATTAATAATCACGATAAGACACCTTCAACATAATAATTTAAACGTGATACTGCGAGAACTTCGATGTCATATTACGCTTGAATTTATTTCAAGTCGATTCCTTCATGCGAGCCGAGTTGTCAGCTCGACTGGATTGATCGAGCCGCGTCGAGTACTATGCAAGCTACCCGATTCGTGCGAGTACTCGACTCGGCTCGAAAAGCAAGTCCCGGCTCGATTCGACTCGAAAAGCGAGTCTCGGCTCGATTCGACTCGAACTCGGCTCGCATTTTTGAGCCACCTGCAGCCCTAGTTAAAAGTTTCACCACCGACGAGATATTCGTCTGTGACAGAGGTGGGCATTATTTGGCGAAACAAATATTTCAAATACTATTTAATATTTCAGATTTTATTTTGCTAAAAGAAAATAGTATTTTAAATAATATATACAATTTCGAAAATAAAATATTTCTATTTGAACAATCTGAACATCAAATTTCAACAATTTGATCCACAAAATAAAATATTTTACTTTTCGCATTGTTATAATACCATGAGAAACCGCATGAACATAGTCTTTCTTACAGTTAAGAAACGTATCATAAATGAGTCATAAATGTATCGAATTCGAACCATTATTTTCAGCAATATTTAAAATTAAAATTGAAAATATCGATGAAATACAAATATTTTCAATATTCTTCAAATAAAATACTATTTTCAAAAATTACTGCCTCAAATAAATTATTTTATTTTCAAAAATTGCTGCATCGAATAAAATATTTTATTTTCGAAGTTCTACACATACTTTAAAATAAACAGGATTATTTATTATTTACAATTTAAAATACTATTTTCCCCAGCTCTGGTCTGTGATACTAGTCGGTGGTTCCGCGATCTTTACCTAAATAGAACCTAAACCAAGAATATATTCGTAGCGTTTTGTAAATTAAAATCGAAAGCTAAAATTCAGATATTTTCCATTCTGGTCTATTACATTTTGCCATTTTCGAGATAACTTCTATTGAATAAACGTATGAATAAATACCTTAATTTAATCTTCGATTCTTAATTTGAAGACGCTACGAACTTTCTATCCAACCCGATACATTGGGTGTCAGCCGGACGATGTCAGGTCTATTCCTATATCTCGTCTGTGCTACGACTTTGAAGCTTATGGGGTAGAAAATTTCCTCTATTTTCTGCAATACCAGCGGAAGGTAGGAAGCGTACTTCCCCTGTCGGAGCAGTAATGTCGTCGAACTGCCGGGCGCAGGAGCGAATGGTACGATCGTCCTACGGGTTGGCAATTGGCAGGAGTTCAGTCGGTGCCAGTCCCGAAACGCGTTCACGTCTGGACATCTTGCGGGGCTCGATCTGAAAAAAAATGGCAACGATAATGTGCACCTGATAGGGCAGTCCATTCGTCAGGGAATCGACTCGGTGTCTCGAAAAACGGCACAGAAAAGGCACGGGACGTCACGCGGTTAGAACGGCCAATTTTGAAACGGCAGTTGTCGTCGCCAATCACTCTCGCTCGGGATCCTCGAAAATCCGTGGCAATCGGGCGGTTGTGATTGTCGGCTCCTCGTTTAAATAATACATTAACGAGCCCGCTATCTTTTCGGCCGCGCGGTGTCACAGTGGTGCGTTCGATGTTAGGCGATTTCGGTGGCACACCCGTGACCAATGCTGTCTCGGGATAAAGGTAAGCGAAACACACCTGCCAGCTGATACCAATTTCAAAGGGTTTGCCGAAAACGATGGTGTGCGGCTCGCCAAGCACCGCGCATCGCTTCTTGCTCGATGTTTTACGCCGACAAATATTAGTTACGTGCGGGACGCCGGGCTGGCTTTCGGTGTTCAAAGAAACCGCTTTACGCGATAGCGGAAATAAATCGATAGCGGTAGACAGAAGTCGACGGTTAACGTATTTGATTTATTAATGCCAGCGGGAGTACGTCTTGTTTAATATGTAATAGCTGAGAAATGGGAGTAAATAATTGTTCCGCGGAATTCGACCAAACGGTCGACGGCAACTCGCATGCAAAAATACGTGGTCTCGGCGATTTCGAATGGAACCGGTGATTAAAAATTATGGAAGCTGACGTGCGTATACGAAATAGAGAAAGTTTGAATTAAAAGTTCGCCTCTGGGGAAAGTCAGTTTAAAAATTCATCGAGCACGCGTACTCTCAACTTACAACTATTCGGCTTGTCTGACTATCGCCGAGCATTTCTACTTACGCTGTACGCCGATCTGTTTTCCATCGACGTCTTACTATATTCTGCCTTAATAAATTACATCGAACCAGTCTGGGAACACGAGTTATGCAACAATATATTCATGAACAACGACGCTAGAAGTCACAGATAAATACTGCACGTAAGGATTACATTACCATTACCCGGCAGTAATCGCACGTAGAAGCTGAGTGCACCGGTGCTCGATGAATTAGCGTAATCGGTTTTCTCTTAAAGAAAGAAGTCACTTTACAGGTCATACTTGTTTTTATAGTAAATCATTTTCCTTGAAATGTGTTTCGTTCACGATATTCGTTAATTTGATTCGATTAGAAACTGGAAATGAGAACGAGATGAGAAACTAGAACGCTTTAATAAGTTGTCAAAATAGCAGCCCACGCAGTTGCTGCTATCGTTAGCGGAATGTTATTTTTGAAATGATAATTGTTCCCGTATATCGGACGTTTCCAGCATTTGTCCATCAAACAGGTCGAAGTATGACATGCCAGCAGAGCAATTAAATTCCTCACGGACATTGACTCAGCTATTGCACGTTACCTCGCAGATAGACGAGACACGGCAACCGAAATTCATTCATCGATCACTGAACAGATCCTAACGAGCAGAAAGTAAAAACTCTAACGAGCTCGCATCAATTATTCGTCGTAATGCGTGCAATGTATTTAGCGTGGATCAATGAATTTTTGTGGTAACAAGCCGGACATACAATCTACGTACATTCGATCACGTTAAAAATAAAATAGTCTGATGTGTTGGTCCGAAAATTTGGAGAAATAACGTAAATGATTCGAATTCCTGTTCTTTAGACCCCAGTTACACCGCTTATATTAGACAGCAGATTCTATGCGTTTATTTAAAAAATGAGTAGAGGCGTAATTTAAAACAGTAAAAATACATTAGCAGAATATAAAAATACTGTTATGTTAGTTTCAATCTATCAACCATATTAACAATAGGTTCACGCGGCTCTAGAAATACTTATTTCACATTATTTTATGTAGAAAGCAAGTATGTGTCTATCCAAAGTTTTGGCCATTTTTCAATAATATATACCCAGATAAATAGAATTGGTATATAATTTCTCAGGGAAACATCTTTACAATCTTAATAATCGCAAAAGAATATTAGAACCCGTCATTTAACGTTGTAAACGTAGTGTTAAAAAAGAAAATAAATTTCTGTTTCACTCCAGTTTGCCGCAATTCAGGTGGAACATTTTTATTTTGCATAAAGATCCGTTGTCTAGTTATAATAAATGCTTTAGTTTATTATAAACTGTGAGTGAGATTGATTCCAACCATTTCATTCTTCTGGAAACAGTCGAATTTTTGTCATTAAAAAAAGGATTTGAACTTATTTATGTAACTTAAAATTAACTATTAATTTTCGATAGAGTTTTAACCCTTTTGAAAGAGAATATTTAAATATCAATTTCTATTTTAATATCTAATAAATTAGACTTCTTTTTCGATTTAAAAAGTACGGATACGTCGTGTTTAGTCTGTTCGAAATCTTCATCGCGAGTCTGACTGGCTACGAGAAGGGGTTACAATGTTTCGGCAATTTCGTTGTTTCGACAATTTCGTTGTTTCGACCAGCGCTACATTTTTCGAAATTTATTATAAAATAACGAGACCGCTTGTTCATAAAAATGCTTCCCCGATGGTAGACGTCTCCCCGCGCGAAGGATACATGACCTTTTTTTCGTAACATCTCCGTTGTAGCAAAGATATGACTGTCTCGAGCACGTCACAATTTATGATAAACCGGTGTACCTTGAAAGGAAAATGAAGAATGAAATATTCAGCACATCTAAATTGCCTATGGGAAAGGTAGAGTCAACATGTTTCCCAAGAAACTTCGGTTTCGGGGAAATCGAATTTGAAAGTTGATCGAAAAAAGCTAATGTGTCTGTCCATTATACACTGTTTCTACTTATAATAAATATTCATGGTTCGGCGATATTATATTCTCTTCGCGACTACGAAATATTGTGGAAGAACGGTGGGGTTTCGGTCTTGTAAAAATGAGCAGTACACTGACAATACAAGAAATACATTATGCAATGTTGTTGTTCTTTTTCCTGAACTTCGGTTTGCAGAAGAAATCCATGAGATCCATGATAATATTCTTTACTTTGTGTTTGTTAGAGTAGCAACGTCTCTTAAATATTCATAAATGCTTTCTTACTTTCCTCTTATACATTGTGAAATATGTATGGAAAAATACATATACTAACGCGTTGACTGCCGCATCGATCATTGGTAACACTATTCTTTAGAAATTCATTTTTATGGCGAGACACATGTATATTCCAATGAAATAAATTTGAATAGGATTTTTAAATTTCAACTTTTACGGCAACATGTTTTAACACAAAATAAATATTTGTTGCAATATTTTTAGGACGCAAAAGGATTCCAACTTAGGCGTCATTAATTAAGTTACTTTCATTCTGCGAGATTTTTTGAAAATTTCGTATCTTTCTGTGACGTATAAAATTATTCGATGAGAATTTTGATTAGATCGTAAAGCGAAAAAGCAGCTCTTTTCCATATTAAAGAAGCTTTTGTTTCAACGACACTTTTATTTACATTTTAGTTTCCAAGATAAAGTGGACGGGCATAATTTGAATTATCCATTTTTAACTAGTTTGGGTTGAAAGTATCTAGAAGTTCCACCATGGTGTAACGAACTTGCATACGAAATTCACTGGGAGCGTATAACGAGGTTATAGTTCGCACAGGGAAAGTGTACTATAATAAATAATTTATCAGGCGAAAGAGGAAATTATTTTAATTAATAGAACAATAAATTAATAAATTATTAATAGAAGTTCAACGCAAACTACGAATTTCATTATCGGAGAGACTGGTGAATGAGGATGGAACATTAATGTAATGTGCAGTGCATTCAACGTCGCACAATTTCAAACAACATATTTATACAATGCATATGTATATAAGTATATACGTATATTAATTTTGACAATAATATCCCTATGACGAGTTTGATCGTTGCTCTTATCTTCATCGTTAATCCACAAATTGTCAATTTCAAATATGTGAATAATTATAACCAGTCTGTGGATGTTTATGCAATTTTCAATTTTTGTAGACGAATTTGAAAAAACGCGAATAAAATAAAATCTTATTTTCCGTGATAGTAGCCTTTATGGATAAAAAATAAATGAAAATCGTACTAAATTCTGTCGTATTTTGTATCCTAGCATTGTTTGAACATTTTCAAAAGCCATAATTGCATAAAAATCCGCAGTCTAATTATAACGACAGCAGCATGTTTTGTTTAGTCGAATACTTTTTCCAGGGATACACACTTGTATCAATTGTAATCTCCTCGAAAAGGAAGCCTTGTGAAATTTGAAAAAACTCTGCCTGTTTTTTTGACAATAATATCTCTATGACGAGTTTGATCATTGCTCTTATCTTCATCGTTAATCAACGAATTGTCAATTTCAAATATGTGAATAATTATAACGATAGCAGCTTGTTTTGTTTAGTCGGAAAGTTTTTTTCCAGGGAGATGCACACTTGTATCAATTGCAATCTCCTCGAAAAGGAAGTCTCCTGAAATTCGAAAAAACTCTGCCTGTTTTTTTGACAATAATATCTCTATGACGAGTTTGATCATTGCTCTTATCTTCATCGTTAATCAACGAATTGTCAATTTCAAATATGTGAATAATTATAACGATAGCAGCTTGTTTTATTTAGTCGGATAGTTTTTTTCCAGGGAGATGCACACTCGTATCAATTGCAATCTCCTCGAAAAGGAAGTCTTCTGAAATTCGAAAAAATTCTGCGTGCTTTTTGACAATAATATCTCTATGACGAGTTTCATCATTGCTCTTATCTTCATCGTTAATCAACGAATTGACAATTTCAAATATGTGGATATTTATAACGATAGCAGCTTGTTTTGTTTAGTCGAATAGTTTTTTCCAGGGATACACACTCGTATCAATTGTAATCTCCTCGAAAAGGAAGACTTCTGAAATTCGAAAAAATTCTGCGTGTTTTTTTGACAATAATATCTCTATGACGAGTTTGATCATTGCTCTTATCTTCATCGTTAATCAACGAATTGTCAATTTCAAATACGTGAATAATTATAACGATAGCAGCTTGTTTTATTTAGTCGGATAGTTTTTTTCCAGGGAGATGCACACTTGTATCAATTTCAATCTCCTCGAAAAGGAAGTCTCCTGAAATTCGAAAAAATTCTGCGTGTTTTTTTGACAATAATATCTCTATGACGAGTTTCATCGTTGCTCTTATCTTCATCGTTAATCAACGAATTGTCAATTTCAAATTTGTGGATATTTACAACGATAGCAGCTTGTTTTGTTCAGTCGAATAGTTTTTTTCCAGGGATACACACTCGTATCTACTGTAATCTCCTCGAAAAGGAAGACTTCTGAAATTCGAAAAAATTCTGCGTGTATATAGTTCTCGTTCATCTCCGTCGAAACTAACATAGGGTTTCGCGAACGAGTTAACTGCCGGAGAACGGTCTGACGAACAACTTCAGTAAAATCGGGACAGATATTTGCTAATCCAACGAATAGCGGAAAAGGGAGATCGGCATTTCAGTTTTCTGGTCTCGAAACTCATCATTCACCGATGTTTCCTCATGCTTTTCCACCTTTTTCACCGAATAACTTATAATCCATCATTGTGTCGGCGTTACACAAAGTGTCCTAGGGATCTGAATTTCGAAGTACTGTCTCTCGTTGAATCGGTTCCAGATAAGAGGCAGAGATCGGAATTGAATGGACGTGCACGACCCATTTCACTCGTGTCGTTATTATTGACTCGTTTCAGTCATATTGAAAATTGCCTGTAAAAAGAATACGTCTTCCTTATTATATTTATTAAGTTTTACTATTTAATTTTAACCCTTTGTCCTACAATATCGTGTCAGACTCGTGATGAAGGTTCAGAACAGGGTCTAATAAATATGTATGTTATTAATTTCCTTTAAGGGAGTAGACTCCTTTTTCCAGGATTGCAAGGCTACGGGATTCGCGTTCTTATTTCTCGATAATACAAAAATGGGGTTTTTCAGTAGTCAAAAACGATAGATAAAAGATCGATCTAGGGCGCAATCTCCTTCAAAAGTCCTATTTTTTCGATTACGAGGCGTAATTTGTATTATTCGGCAGTAGCTATGAAAATAGTTACATGCGCAGTTGTATGCTTTCAAAAAATGCAAATTACACCTCGTAAACGAAAAAAATAGGACTTTCGAGGGCGATAGCGCCCTAAACCGATCTTTCATCTAGCGGATTTGACTACTGAAAAACCCCATTTTTGTATTATCGAGAAATCAGAATGCGAATCCCGCACACTTGCAATCCTGGAAGCGAGTCTACCGCCTTATGAAATTCTATTTTGGTTTTGTTAACGTAAAGTTATTGGAGAACATGTAGGCATACAATAGATATAAATTTTCTTCTTTCTTAGAAAATTGCGAACTACAAAAAAAGTTCTAATCACTAAAACCGTCAAATAAATCGCAGGGGATAACACTAAACCTGCCGAGCCTTAAAAATAACTGGTACATGTTTCCTTATAAAAATGACAAGATTCATTTTATTTAGACTTTGCGCAGCT
Organism: Lasioglossum figueresi; assembly: GCA_028455805.1. NCBI lineage: Eukaryota > Metazoa > Arthropoda > Insecta > Hymenoptera > Halictidae > Lasioglossum > Lasioglossum figueresi. The sequence goes on along the minus strand of CM052190.1, from coordinate 10,568,566 downwards.
CCTGTTTTAATATGTGTTTCACTAAAGATATCTATACAATAATTTCTTATGAAATTATTTTTGTTATACCAATAATCGTAAAATAAAAAATCTGGAACCGATCATTTTGACCAGTTTTGGGGGTTAGTGTTAACAAAGAAACGGTCAGCTCTTTATAAATAGTTTTTTTTTATGTTAACCGTTTAGTTCTGAACAGTTATAAGACAATGGGAAAACGATGAAATGTTTCTATGGTCCACTTGAAATATCGATTGACACTTTGCCAAGGATATGAGTGTTCTGAATGCATAGGCGTCGCACAATTCCAATCCGGTGACAATTGCGTCTCGAAGGACATCGTCCATTTTGCAGAAAATATGCAGAATGCAAACAGTAAGATATTTCAATAATCTAGATTAATCTTCGATTGTTTCACATTCGAGCTTTTACTAATATGTATGTATGAATATAGTAAATTCTATTTACTATGTTTATATTATTTACTATTTATACAGAATAGAAAATAAAAACATTATACATGTTCTCACAACAGTCAAGAACAATATCAAATACAATATACAATTTGATATTGATAGTAATATGAATTTATCGAATTATTTAATATTTATACAAGAAATTGAAAATACAAATATTGTGCACGTTCTCAAACAGTATACACAAATATATTAATTTGTTAATGTAGAAAATGTTAAATTTGGTACTTCCAAATTTTATTTATGAATTAAAGAACAAGTGAAGTTTTGAACAATATATTTTCTTTCTATATTAATAGTAATATACATAACGATATGTATATAATAACTACATTTAACCTAGAATATCTTGGTGGAATTATCTATTAAGAATAATCAGTCCCAAAGTGTTATTGCTAGACTGCGGATTTTATGCACTTATGGCAAAAATGGATGGATGTAATTTCAAATATTATAGTAAATTACTATACTATATTATTTTATATTACTTTTACTATATCATAGTAAAAAATAAATTGCTATTTGGGCCCCTATGACTTGCAATTAATGCAAACGATTTTTATTTTGCCTAAAGATCCGCAGTCTAGTTAATACTGATTTAATGGTACATAGAATGTATTGCAATTCACTATGAGTAATAAGTACATTCTCCATGGAAACAATAAAGTTTGTTTTTAGTGCAGGTTGCACGGTATTTAGTGGTTTGGAAACTATTCGCGTGAAATTATCCAGATAAGGCGAACAGTTTCATAGGAAAATATTGCAGAAAGCTCGGAATATATATTCATTAAAATATTTAATATCATCTGCATAGCATGAATATATATATATATATTAGGCGAGATTAATGAAGCTAGATGGAAACTTTATGACGAGCGAAGTTAATGCGTCTGACTATTAGCGGATATATTCACTTACACCGACCGCTGACATTTCTCCTTTCCATCTAATTATTCTCTACCGTAGCAGCCACATTTAAATATTGATGAACGTGACAAATCTAATCGGGATATTGCTGAACATTATCATTCGAATGATCTTTATGCATTTATGGTATTTGCTAATTCATAAAATACCAAAAGACGTTTAACAAGAGTTAATGAAATGTATATTCTATTTAAAAAATTTCTCGTTCATTTCAGTTATTGTAAAATTTGTATAAACACCCTGTGGTTAAGACAATGGTTTAAATTAACACGAGTTGTTGGTATTTATATTTTATTTATCAAATTTGCATTGTACCACAAATATATTGCAGTAGCTAAACAAGAACAGTTATAATCAAATAACGTATTTCAATGAAACTTTACACTGGACTGCAAAACACATCGTCAGACAGGTAGTTAAACGTTAACGTCGAATGCAACAGATTTTCGAAACACATGTTTCATTTGAAAAAGCACATCGAAGATGAACTTGGTTCTGTACATTTCGTCAGTCTCTCTCAATAGAGGACTAATTAATTATTCGGCACGAAATGAAAAAATAATAGATCAAAGGGTGCTTTTGACAATATCATGTATGTTCCTTTATTGCAATATCACTCCCGAAAAGCTTCGATAAAATATTGTTGAAATATTGTATGTTACGTATGCGGAAGGTATATTATTTAATTAAATATTTCGGATTTCATCGAATAATAATATCACGTTTTTACAAATTCGCGTGCATATTCATGCGCATGAAATCTGCAGATTCCTCAGTAATGAAACGAACCCGGGCACAGGAAAAAATGTTTGAAAACTGAAAATGCGAAATCGGTGGATAACAGTTGTTTCCTTCTTGACCGGCTGAATCGTTAAATACTGTACACGTCGTGTACGTGAAAAGACACCAATTTCCTCGAGAATTCTCGCAGAGGCCGCGAAAACACGCGTAAACGCGGCGGAGGCACGATCAGCTTCGGAATCTCGCTGCCGGCGGGAATTTCACAATTTCCGGGCAAATCCAATAATTTCCTCGTCCGAGACGTGTTCGGTCGCGAGAGCGGGGAACTCGATGAACCTAACGATGATAAAATGGATTTAAATTGCACCCGTGCGCACACCTGCACGACAAATCTAGCGTGACATCGTCCGAGGAAAATTGGTGGGCCTGGGCTCCTACTTTCGCCCCCGCAAAAAGAGTTACGCTCCTTGTAATTACTTCTCGCAGCCTGTGCCTACAATGACACACCGTTCGGTCCTTCAATTTTCTTCGAAGCCGACGGTATCCAAGTAGCCTGATCCATCAAAGTCTTGTATGCTCGCGTTGGTACACAGCCCGAAATTTCTAAAGCCCCCATTCTTCTGATAAATTCTTCTTGTTATTCCAAACCGATGGAAAATTTGTGTTTGGTACCATATTCCGATTAGTTAAAGAATAAATAAATAATATAAATGTACGTATTTCAACGTAAAAATATAATTTGATAGAAAAGTATTCGGTTGTTGCATATTAACTCGTAGCACTCGAGTGACGCCTCTGTGGCGACATTAATAATCGCTCTACTATTAATTAAAGTATTGTTTACATTATTAGATCTGTCGGTATCTAATCAATTACTCAACATTTAAGTATTGTATAAAGTATTACATCAATTTCATATCCACCAAATTTAAAAAATCATACAGAATGGAAATATTCTAGATCGAAAGAAATGTTTAATTTTCCAGTTAAAATAGCTCCGAGTGCAAAGGGTTAAATGTCCGATTTTTAGCAATTACATTAGACAAACGCAATTATGTACCCAATGTATTCTATCTACAAATTTGATGTTTCTTGATTGTTCAGAAAAGTCGCGTTAGTTTGCAAACGGCCATGGTCTGCACGGAGAAATATCGTGTTGGACACTACTTTGTATGACAATTCCGTGCCGACCGCGCCGAAAGTATAAAGGAAGCCGAACGTAGAAAAGGACAACATGTGAACACGGATCGCACTGTTCTTCCGTGCGCCCGAAACTTTCATCGTCAATTAAATCACCAAATACAGTTGAAATTATATCGTGTTTAGTGTCATTTTAATCAGAAAAATGCCATAAATAAGTTGGTGAAAATTCCATTAAAAAATCATGAAAAATAAACAAGATTTGTAATTGGATCAGTAGTGATCCAATATACATGTTGAATATATGTGATCAGTGATTCACACTGATATACAGAAAGTCTAGTCGCTGAGAAATAACGAGACTTTACTGTACTACGGTAAAAATAAGATATTATCGTCATTCACGTTTTTCATTTACAAGACTGTTATCTTGATTTTGTAGTTCGTTTTTACCATCAACGACTAGTAAGTTAATTAGTCACCACATTTTGACCAAAAATCAGATGAAAGTTATTTTTTCAAATTAAAATTGAACATAGGATATTAACACTAAACGTGCCGTGCTATAAAAGCAACAAATACGTGGTTGCCTTATAAAAATGACAAAAATTTATTTATTTAGACTTTGCGCGGTTCTTATTATAATGTGTGCTCTAATAAAGTTATTTATTAAATAATTTCTTATGAAAGCATCTTTATAATTTCATTAATTGGGAAATAAAAAATTGTGAAATAAAAAGATCTAGAACTGTGATAAAAAAGTAAGGTGACTTTTTGAATTTCGCGGGATACCTCCAATCGATTTTCGTTTTCTTTTTTTTCTTATGCTGGTACACTCGTCCCGAACATATGTTCACAGTTTCAGCTATATAGCATTTTTTGTTTGTTTGTGTGAAGTACAAAGGTTAGAAGTGTTTTGCGTATTCGGCGATTTTCTGTTGTCGAAAAAAATGGATCAAAGAATTTGCATCAAATTTTGTGTAAAAAATGGAATTAAGTGCTCCAAAACACGTGAAATGTTGACAGTGGCATACAGTGAGTGTACTCTGAGTAAAAAAAATGTTTATAAGTGGTACAAGCTCTTCCAAAAAAGCCGAGAAGATGTTAATGACGAAGCTCGCCCTGGACGCCCCAGCACGTCAAGAACTGATGAAAACGTTGAAGAAGCGAAGAAAATAGTGCTGGGGAATCGTCGAATTGCCATTAGAGAAGTTGCCGATGATGTCGGCATCTCGTTTGGTTCGTGCCAAGCAATTTTAACGGAATTTTGGAAACACAATTCATGGATTCTGCATCACGATAATGCACCTGCTCACGCATCGTTGCTTGCGAGTAATTTTTAGCCAGAAACAACACCACAATCATGCCTCAGCCACCATATTCTCCGGATTTGGCCCCCTGCGACTTTTTCCTGTTCCCAAAACTGAAGAGAGCCATGAAAGGACGGAGATTTGCAACGATCGGGGAGATAAAGACTGCGTCGCTGGAAGAACTCGAAGCTATTCCAAAAAGTGTGCTTTATCAGAAGTGCTTCGAAGATTGGAAAAAGCGCTGACACAAGTGTATTATATCTGAGGGAGATTACATTGAAGGGGACAACATAAATATTGATGAATAAATAAATATTTTTTGATAAAAATAAAATGTCACCTTACTTTTTGATCACACCTCGTATAATAAACCTATAAACTGTAACAGCATTTGCCTGATAGAAACGTTTTATAAGAGTCGCATTCTAAAATCGGACATTTCATATGCAACAACCTAATAAATGCGACATTTCTATAAACCACTTGAACTTTTCATAAATAAACTTAATCATTTTCTCCCTATCGATATATTAATAATTAGTGTAACGTCCGTTTTGTTGACTTTATAGAAATTTAAATTTGTGGTGATTAGAAGTTATAGCTATGGATATACAGGGTGTCCCAAAAACGTTGTACTTCCTTCGAGCAATTCCTGAGGTCATTTGAAGTAACTTTTTCCTTGAACTAAATGTTCTCCGTGGTTTTGTTAAGAAATTATCAATAAAAAACACGGGTCAATCCGGGCGCGGCTACTATCGACGGATTCCGGCTCTGATTGGTCCGCGTTTTTCGTTAATAACTCATAAACGAAGCACGGAGAAGATTTTCGAAAAGGAAAAAATGACTTCAAATGACCTCAGGAATCACCTCGAGCAAGTACAACATTATTCGAATACCCTGTATACTGTACGTTAGTCGTTATGACTTAATCTGATGGAAATGGACAAGACGCTTTGTGCACAGTAAAGAAAATCTGTCGGAATCTTATGAAAAAGATGTATAATAGGACGATCTTTCTGTTCGGACCACTTTCGTTACTGATGCAAAGAACGGATTAGGATTGACGGAGCTCGAAAGATTCTGCATAATATGGTCCGAGTGTTTTAAACGCGCTTATAGACGATCCCATGCGTTAGGATACACTCGGAGCCAACAAGTCCAGACTGTTTTAATTATGCAATGTGTTTTGAAAATATGGGATCGCGCGGAATGTGCAAAAGATTTCTAGACATAAGCAGCTTAATACTTTCCTGTGGGGAATTGTAAGCTGCATTAATTAGCATAGTAGAAATGAAAAATTCCTCTTTAAAAAATTGCTAATAACCGTGTGATCCGAAAAGGAATTCTCATTAATTCAACCTATGCATTAGTGTGACTGCAGAAAAATATGGAGAGAAACGTCACTCTCAAAGAACGATGAAATTTGTAATAATACCAAAAAAATATGAAAAAGAGAAGGCGATACACAAAAATGAGTAAAGTCAATAAAATTATTGATGTTAGATGAATTAATTTTGTTTCGATCTTGTTTTCACCGAAATAACAATGAACAAATTTTAAAAGATACCTTATCGCCCTCTCCCTTTTAATCTTTGAAGTCCGATGCAAGAAATTATTGCATAAAAATTAATACCGAAACGCAATGTATTGTACGAACTCTAATGTGCACAATAGTCGTTAATAACTAATAGACTGCGGATGTTTAAGCAATTTTTAATTTTTGTAGACAAATTTCAAGATAGTGGGAACAAATAGAATATTATTTTCAGTGGTAGTAGATCCTTTATAGATCCGAAATAAATAAAAGTCGTATTAAATTTTGTGGAATTTTATATTCTAGCATTTTTAAATATACCAAACTAAAATCCAATGTTAGTAATAATGAGGATACGAACAGAGTAGGTCAGGTTAGGAATGAGTGAGACAAAGAAAGAGGGAGAAAGAGAGAAGAGAGAAGGTATGGACCGAATGTGTGAATAAGATAGATCAAGTCACATTTCTTAGCTGTAAGGCTGAAATAAAGCAATAATATAATAATAATAATATTCTAGCATTTTTTTTAACATTTTCAGAAGCCATAAATGCAAAAAGATCGGCAACCCAATAACTAATTAATAAATAAAATTCGTAGCAAATCAATTGTGAGTAATTTTTACGTGTAGTTGTTTCCAGTGTTTTCACGTCTGTCTGACCATCGCTTGCTACTTCTACTTGAAACAAGTGTATGGCTTATCATCTTCTTATGTTATAATACGTCGATTAAGGTTCTACAAGAATTGTTTGCAAAGACAAGTACGTTGGGGCCAATGTTAACAAGACTGGGCACGAGTAGAAATGGTCAATAGTTGTTATTGTGATTAAAGCGTTTATTATGCAGCCGAATGGTTCGATGACTCTGATTTGTTCGTTCGATTACAGCGAGTATTTCTCTTTGATACCACATCGATAGTTCTGCTGCGAAAGAAGCTCGATAAACGAGGGTGGAGGAATTGGGGGATGGGACAGGACATGTTCACCGAAGTGTGAAATTTAAAAGTTACCATTACAGACAGCGAGCGAACGCGCACGACACTGAAACGCGACACTGCAAACTCGAACGTTAGGTTGGTGCCCATTCAAACTCGATACTCCCTTTAGAAATAAAACCCATGAAACCGAGCGGCCCGGCCGGTACCATTTTTAAGTTCGGTGAGAGCTTTAAAAGCTGTACACCGGACGAACGAGTTTTTCGAATAGTTCGAATTAAACGCTGGCGTCTCTACAATGTCTTTGTCATCGGCAGCTGCCCTCGGACATTATCGGAATCAATTTTTCCACGATGCATTGACAACGGTTCGACGCCATTATACAGTTTTATTCGGTCCATTCTGTCGTTTCAATTGCTGGCATTCCAGTCGTTTTAATTAGTGGACTGTGGACTCGTACGTCAAATATACAGGAAGTCCCGAAAATGTTCTACTTCCTCGACAGTATTCTCTGAGGCCATTTGAAGTCAGTTTTTCCTTTGCGAAAATGTTCTTCGCGACTTTGTTAACCCCTTGCACTCCGTATTATTTTTCAATTTTGTTGCTATTTGTAGTGTTTTAACTGAAACTAGCTGTATCCGGCCACGCGTTGCTGTGGCTCAGTCTGGTTAAATGGAAAAGGAAGAAAAGAGAAAGCACGTTTCTAATATGTTTAATTTCACAATATTTTTTGTTGTACCATTGTCTGTGCAGATATAGAGATTGTCTGGTTTGCCGACTCTAGAACACGCAACATATAATTGTGGGAAGCAATCCGTGTCTAGATCTAAACCACACAATTCTAAAAATTGGACCTCAGCTTAAAAAATACTAACGAAATATTTTGAACAAACATACATTTACATTTTTATTTATATGGATTATATATAGATTATATAGATTAGGTATATAAAAACACGCGCGTATTCGAATGCAACGTTGTGTCAAACTTTCAAAGCAATCGGAGGAAAATGTTTAAGATTTTGAACAAACGAACATTTACATTTTTATTTATATAGATTTACTTCAAAGGACGGTTCCTTGACTGCTACTTATTCTAAACAATTTTGTTTACTAATTATACTAGATACAGCTCTCAAACTTTATTGTAATTTATATTTGTAGAACTTACACATATTTGTTTCTAACTAAAAAATAAATAAAGGAAGGACCAAATACATATAACAACCCGTTTTATTTATACTTTTCTTTCTCTGATGTCGAGTCGCACTCGACAAAGGAGTGCAAAGGGTTAAGGAGTTATCAACGAAAAACACAGACCAATCACAGCGCGGCAAACACGGACGGATTCAACTGTTGCCGCGCTGTGATTGGTCCGTGCTTTTCGTTGATAACTGCTGAACGAAGCCTCGGAGATAATTTTCGCAAAGGAAAAAGTGACTTCGAACGACCTCAGGAATCACTCCTTTCAAGGAATTGCAACATATTTGGGACACCTTATAGAGTTACCCATTTTCAGCTTTAGGATTATTTCTAAATTAAAATTTTTGCAGTTACGATGATTAAAACTTTTTGTAGTTAATAATTTTCTAGAAAAAATTGTTCGTTTACTGCACGTTTACCTTTCATCTACCGACTACATATTGATAATTTTCTATATAAAATAAATTAATATAATTCATGTTTACGGCAAGGGGTAACAAGTAAATTACTTTGTAATTCAGACGCGTTATTACTTCAGTTCTATCAAAAACGTTAAAATACTTTTGCATCGAAGTTCGTCTATTTTGAAATAATTAGTCAGATAATTGGTAATAGAACTAATGTGGGAATCGGGTTTAAGAACTAGAATAATTAAAGTAATGGCTCCGGGAAGGTTCAAGGCAGTGGCGAAACAATGACGTTGATAACGACAGTAATAATGATGATTATAGCGGCGCTAATTGTCATTATTATAGTAATAATAATGAAATTTCAGGTGGGAGAGGAAGACAGTGATCTCGTCTTAGAGGACAAAGGGAAAGAGTAATATGGGGAAGGACGACAAGAAGCGCATCACGCAACGTGAGGGTGAGTGTTCGACAAAATTGCTGCTCATCCTTGTTATTACGCTTGTTCGATAATGAGAGCTACTTTTTCGATAATGAGAGCTACTTTTTCGATAATGACGACGAAAATGGAAATATATTTTCATGTATGAAAAATAACAAAAGTCTCTTGCTACATACAGCAGGGAGCATAACTGTTTCCACACACTTTAAATCAGAATAACTTTTTCATGAATGGACCAATGATTTCAATTTCTCTGTAAGGCTAGAAGAATTCGTTTAGTAAATGACGTCTAATAAATCAGTTGAAAAAATGCATTCAGTCGGAATTGTGAAGAACAATAATAAAAATTGATTCTTACTACTTTTTTAGGTGGACCAATAACGACAATTTAAACTCGTACTAATTATATACGTTCTAAAAATTTCATTGAAATCGGTTAATTCGTTTATGAACTATAAATTACCAAAAGTGGTGAAAAAGTTGAAAATCTTGAAAAATTGCAATTTTTACCACTTTTAATCGTTTATAATTCGTAAACCATTTAACCAATTTCAATGTAATTTTCAGAACGTATATAATTCATACAGGTTTACAAAACACATCTTTCAAATTATCGTTATTGGCCCAGCAAAAGCAGTTGTAGAAATCAATTTTTTACTAAATAAATTCTTCTAGCCTTACAGAGGAATCGAAATCGTTTGATCCATTCACAAAAAAGTTATTCTGATTTAAAGTGTGTGGAAACAGTTAGCTCCTTGCTATATACACGTGTAGTACTAAAAAATTGTTGAGTGCCACAATACTTATCAAAAATAACCATACAGAAAATTTGCACAATATGATCAATCAGGTTGTGAAAAATTTTACACATTTATATCGCATAAAAATCTTCACAAAATTTCCTTCGAATAAAAATGGAAGATGGCCTGATGCAAGCCCCGCTTACTTAAAATAATCATACCAAAATGTATGAAACGATCATTTTTTAAATCCAGCAATTAACGTATAATCAAAATGACACAAAAGGAAATTTTTTGTGGAAAAATTAAAAGCTATATACTACACTCAGATTTTTCGCAAAATAAACCGTACGGTCAGGAATGTTTCGAAAAAGGCTACGTTTCCGAGATATTTGCAGTCGAAAATTGAAGGTTCAACTTCCGGGATGCGCCGACGTTTAAATTCCAGTCGGCTGAGCACTCGGTCACACGTACACGCACACTGGTCAAAGAACAGAGGCTGACACCCCTAAGTTAGGTCCCTTCCTGGAGCACCCTGTTACAATTTTTGCAATTTTTAAAATATTAGGTTGGTCCATACAAAATGTCGGATTTTGAAATGAATATAATTGCCAATATCTGTAAGCTGCTGCAATATTGTTGTATGACTATAGTCTCCATTCTGACATTCTTACACTTGAATTTGTTGCCACTAATCTTTTTAAAACGGCTCATTTTTTAAGGAAAAATCTCCAAAACGAAACTTTGCAAACCAACGCTTCGCTTTCCTCTCGTTCACAGTGTTCTCACCAACAGCTTGATTGATATTACGAGTAGTTTTTGCAGCAGTACTGCCAAGTTTATACTCGTATAAAAAAAATTACACGAATATCAGAAAATTCAAAATAAATTTCGAAAATTCACAATCTGGAAGAAAACTTTCTCCCCAAAATATAGCTATAGTAACAGACAATAAAATAAGACTATAGAAAAGATTATGTAAAAAATAATAGCGTAACGATAGCAGGGAGACAAATATTCGCATGAAATAAAAATCCGACGTTTCATGTGCACCAACCTAATACTTCCTTTCCTGTTAGTGAAAATGTCTTTTTACGACTATAAATACATCCACGATCTACGACACAAAGCCAAGTCTCGTCTTGCTAAGTGCTACACGTTACCCGTCAGTCTCGTCAACTGGAAGTAACGTATTGTGGCCAAACTGTCGACTTTGAATGAAAGAAAAGCCTAACACGTGAGTATTTCTTTTTCTTGCGAACCTGGAAGTTTTTCTGGCAATAGAGACTGACGACCGTGCACTAGGAAGCCAAGCAGCGGATGTACCTTTGAAAGTTCTTGCGTACCAGGGTCCAATTACGTAGAAAGTTAAAGGAAGAGTAAAAACATAGATGCCGGCGAAGTGAATGCTGCGACGCCTTTTTCATGAGTCCACCATCAATTTTCGAAATAACACAATAGCTTTCACCTTGGTATTCGTGATTACTTTATATTTTACAGTTTTTTTTCACGAAAAACGTGTCCGACAACGGGCAATCTCTAAAGTGCAATTCGCTGAAACATATTTCTTGGGGTAAACGTCACCTAAGAAGACCAGAGATTTTTAACTTTCGTAAATATAATCCTGTAGATTTTGACCAGAAAATGCCGAAAATCCAAGCTCTGATCTTAGGAATCCATTGGTTCGAAAGTTATGTGTATTTAAAGTTCAAGATTTGAGATGTACACTTTGTTCTGCAACAAGCTGTCATCGAACAGCAATTAAAATATATAGAATAATATAGAGGATTTCAAAGAGAAGTCTACGAGAAATCTTCCACCTGGCGACGCTCGCTATGTACCAACATGGTGACGCACTTACCTCTCAAAAACGATGAAAATCGTCGAACTTCAAACGCGCATAACTTTTAAACCAGTGTATTGCAAAGATTAAAACTTGGCATTTCGGCATTTCCTCGTCAAAAATTACAGGATTATATACAGAAGAGATTAAAATTTCTGGTTTCCTCAGGTGAAGTTTAACCGAAGAAAATGTATAATACATTTTACGCATACTAAATCTCCAGTTTGTATGGTTGTATAATGTCCATATTTTTTCCTTTAACATCCCTTTTGTGTACCTTACAAGCATGAGATTTAATACGTCGACTTTAGAGGACACATCCAATGTACAGTATACGCGAACTGTACATTTTCGTCTTTTAATTATACGAGATATTTGAATACATCGAACATCCTATCATTTTGCCCGGCACTGTAGAAAGAGCAGGTATTGCAGTGGAAAAAAGTGAGAGAAGGGAGCGTGAAATTCGAGGTGAACGAGCATCGGTGGCAGAGATAGAAGGAAAGACAATAGCCTTGGGAATCTTCGGTACAGACGGTACCTAGACGCACCTGACGCGAGACGTCCCTCGTCGTCGATCTGTTATTGGGATTTCTGCACGTGCAAGACCTGCGGGAGAAACTGCTCGGTCACGACCTCCACTGTTGCTGAATTATGCGACATTCTCCGCGGAGCAGATCCAATCACATTCCGTCAGGCGTTTTAATAACAAGAATAACGCGTGACGTTGAGCCGAGCCGGGTAAAACGTACGGTGTGAAACGTGATACGTGGCGCAAGCCGGGAGGAACCAGTTTCTCAAGGAAACTGATCTTGGAGATTTACCAAAAATACTTCAAATGACGAGAACATTAACGCAATTAATTTTTGTTGTAGTATTAGGTCATCCCATAAGTAATGTGGTATTTAACCTCTTAACTGCGGAAATTAGTTTTAAAAATACACGACTGAGTGCGGAATTAAAATCAAGCAATGACGAGTATGCACGTCGAACGCAGAGCAAGTGATCCTATTATAAATTTTACGAAAAACGAGGAAAGATTACATTTTTATTTCATAAAAAATTAACAATTCATTCTTGAAAAGGTTATTGTTATTGCACCGCAATAAAGTTCTGGATTGACGTGTATACACGTCGAACACAGTTAAATTCATTTTCCACGGAAAAATTCATGTACTATTTATTTCTCGAGAACGCTAAAATAAAAATGCCATTAGAAATATTTTACGTACAGACGTAAGTACATCAATTTAATCGTTGAAAAATAGAGAAAAAACAACATTACTCGCGAGGGCCTAATATAATGTAGATAGAGTGGGGTAAAATACTATTCTATGCGTATTTTAATCCTCGGATGACGGAGTTGGGTCCAGTTTGACCCAATTTATTGCAATTTTTACCAGCAAGTTTGAAAGTAAATATAATAACATTACAATGTATATTTATTTCACATTTTAAATAATAATGGGAGCAACATTTCACTATGAATCCAGGCTTAATATTTGCCTTGCACTTTACTAAAATCATTATTTAATATTGTATATATAAATCTTTTGTTCAATAGAATGTGTTCTTTAAATGAGTATTTGATTCGAAGAATATTGAAAAGATTTTTTTAGAAAGTTTTCTATATTCTATGTAATCTCCTGACTCTTTCGATCTCCGAATGAAATGCTTTAGTATACTTTGGATGAAATAGAAAGGTAAGAATCGTATGTGTAATATTTTGTTGGCAACCATTTTGTGGGGAAACTCTGCGATTGTCCAGCTCGTTATTATTCCCTGAATGCTCATTGTGTGAAAAGATGGCAGGCCGATGCCGCTTTCGGCAGCAACAATCCGGTTGATTGGAAAGGAAACGTTTGCGGGGCCCTTAACCGTTGAATGTCCTTGTTATCAGTGGGTTCCATAGTGCAGAGAAAGAAAATGGCACACGCGAGGCGATGCAAATACCGGGAGTTACGGTCCACGCTGAAGCGTCACGTCGATTTTCCGAAAATTTCCCTTTCAGCGGTGACCGAATGATCTCTTAACTGTGGACGATGTCCGCCATTTCGTAGAACTGATTAAACCTATTATGCGTGCCTCGTTCCCACACTCTTCTAATTCGAAAGCTTGATGAACCCCGATACAGCTCATGCAAATCCAATTTGGCCATTTTGCTCGTTCCAATGAGTTTCGATCGTTTCCTAAATATCATGGCAATCAATGTGCGTGAAAGTCAATGGTCCATCATTCCTCGTGAAATAAATAAATAAAAAAAGTAAACTGAATTTTCTGTAACTAACATTAACTTTGAGAATTATTTATAAAGTTTCTTCCACTAAACAGAAAACAGCGCAGTGTTTTGATACACTCAAAATGCAACACACTGTATTCGAAAATGGAGTTGTTATGTACAATGTTTATTTATTGCATATTTTCGTGAGAAATCGATACCGGTTGCTGGACATTGTATTTTAATTTGAATTGTTTTGACAATTACGATAATTTAAATTCTCTTTCACATTTATGCCGAATGTATACATTTATGCCAAATGTATACATATATGTGTATATAATTGTTATTTTTATTTTAATACTTAATTTTATGTATTATTGAAATACGATAATACCTCTGAGGAAGTACGCATTTATGAGAAATACAACTTTCAAGTTGTTAAAAGAATAATTGCAATAAATTGTTTAAATAACAATGGACTTCGTTCGATACATTCGTCTATTATTGGCAGGTTTTAGTCCAAATTCTTAAATTTACTTTGTTATTAATTAGAATTCTTGAATTATTATTCAAAGTAATAAAGTAGTTAGCGAACATCTCGTTTCAGGAATGTGTCAAATAAAATTTAAAAATTGTGTCCGAGTGATTATTTCTCGTATCGTTCTTAAGTTTACTAAACAGTGCCTAAATGTTGTTTCGTGAATCAGTTTTATTAAGCGTGGTTGTATATAATATACGAACACAACAAGCCGGTACCACTGAACTTATTTTACAACTTGAGTTACTTGTTAGTCCTTCAAAATCGAATTAGACACTCGCATTTCTAAACATTTATTACGCACATTACATAAGAAAGTGTTCAATTATATTACAGTAAGCTCATTGCGGTACTTTAAGAAGATTTCCATGCATGCTGTTCCAAAATATCAAATAGAAAAATATGAGTTTCATTTCTCACTAGTACAAGAATACTTTTCGTGATTGCTAAGCATAATTAACTATACATGAGGCACCTACAACTTAATACATAAAATACATGAAACAGATACTGCAGTTGGTTTCGCCACTTCTCGTTGGAAAATTCTTTATCGTCTTCCAGAATTTCAATAACCAATTCCAATAACCCTTACGTCAATAACCAATATTGTCTACGATATAGATTATAGTTTCCGTACATATTTTAATACTTCAAATGTAAATTAATCTGTGATCATCCAAGAATCTATTTGTCAACAGAAATATTAAGAGAATATTAAAAAGAAATTGAAAATGGTTACCTGGGTATCCGGTTATTGATATATTGGTTAAAGAAATCAAATTCGCTGTCCTCATATTCCTGGTCAAAATGTCATCATTCTCCTGATCGAAATTTCCTCTCGCGACAATCATTCTCCTGATCGAAATTTCCTCTGGCGACTATCATTTTCCGAATAATTCCGATATTTTGAAGCGACGCGGCGTTGTTAAAAGTTTAAATGATTATCTTCTGTATGAAACGTCCATTTAGGTTTTCTCGAAAAAAGCTTGCTAATTCGATCTAACAACAAGAGAGCTTTTCACTCGCCGCGTTACGGAGATAAAATATTTTCTTTTTAAATAACATCGCTACAGCGAACAACGCCTACCTACATACATATTATATCACATGTGAAAAAGCTGCAAACGTACAACTCGAACGGCTACGTACAAAAAGAAAAACAGAAGAATTATCGTTAACGACTCCGTGATCGTTAAACGCGAAGCTAGCACGCTTAATTGCACGTGCGTCCACGACGCGAACAGGTGTCGCGCTATTGTTCATTTTTTCTCTCTCTCTCTCTCTCTCTCTCTCTCTCTCTCTCTCTCTTTCTTTCTCTCTCTCTCCCGCGTTCTCTTTTTTTCCTTTGTCTCGCGCACACTAACACACACTCTCTCTCCTTCTCCCTTTTACGTTTCCCTTTTATGGCCATATTTTTGCATGCCAACTGACTTGACAAGGAAGCTGGCGATCGGCCAATAACGATCGCTTATTCAACTCCGATATTGGCTCCCATCGGAACACAATGTTGCTTCGAAAATCTCAATGAACGGGTGTGCGGCTCAATAAATATGCGAAAACACCGATAAACCAAATCGCATTCGTCGCGCAATAGTACCTCGCTCCTCGCAGAAAAATTATTGGTTGAAAAGTTTCATCGCTCCGCCGACAAAATGGCGGTGTTATTCTCGGCAAGGTCCAAACGGAAAACTATGAAAAGAAAGAGAATGTAACCATTGAGTGAAACTTTTTTAAATCCAGCAGTTTGCTAAATGTAGTCTCTTCAAATTTTTTTATTGTTTTAACCCTAGCAAGATGCTTTTTACGTTTCCGTGGCAGCCGTGGCTAGATTGATTTACATTTTTGTGCAACAATCTTTTTTATCAACGTTGATATGTTTGATTCTGATATGTCTGATTCTGATATGTATGATTCTGAATGACTATGTTTTATTCTGCAGTTCTAGCCTGTATCTATTACGTCTCTATATTTTCTGTAACAATTAAATATCGATGGCAGTAAAATAGAATTTTATTCCGATTTAAAGAAAATTAGTAATACACCTGTTTAAATAATATAATAACTTGACCTTCTTAAATTCTTCCTGCTATTTTAAATTGAACGGGCTACTTTTTCAGCTCTGGGTCAAAACGGACCCAGGTCCATTCGAGGGTATATCGGTATTTTTCTTGCATTCCCAAAAAAGTTGAAAAGCTACAATTGAAATAAAATATCGTTCGAGTGAAACTGTGAAATATTGTAGCGCAAAAATGAAGTGTAGAAATCGATTTGACAAATTTTCTGAGAGCTGGCAATTAGTGCGTTACAAATCCACTCCGGTTGAAAGGGCTTTCGCATACGTCGAAACATGTAACGGGTTTCAATCGTGATTCCATTATCCAGCATAAATTATGATTCTTTTACGACAACATAAAATTCGTCAATTCTCGGATTACTATTGACGTTTTATCGGATAGCTCGATTAAACTTGAACGCTTCGAGCGACGACCATTGCGAAATACTATTCTGATGGGACTGGCATAGGTTCTTTCCAGTAATTTGCATAGCCATTTCTTACTGGCTTATTCCCCCGATTCCTCTCCCACTAATTTTTCTTAGCCGATTCCATCGATTCCTATTGGCTCGTCTCATCAATTCCCCTTAATACTTCCCGAAGCTTTCGACATCGTTCGATCCCGCATGAAGTACGAGTCCCGGAACGTCTAGAAACGCTGGTCGGAGTCAACTTCTTCGTAGAACTTCATCACTTCCGCCCTGGCAGCTTTGGTGATGGATACCCTGCAAGGATTCGGGTCCCAGTTGATCCCTGGACAACCCATGGACTCGAAGCACGTGACCAAACGGTTGGTTTTCGTCAGACAACATTGCACCACAGCCCAGACGCAAGGTGGAGGATTCTTCACCGGCGGCCGCCGAGTGGGCGGTGCTGGGAAATTTGGCACGGGCATCCCCTTGCGATGTGGATTACTACCCTGCGAATAAACAGAATTTCTCAGACAGGGTTTTCAGTCGTATCGAGAAGCGACGCGACTGTATAGCTGAGAATAAATTTTGGAGAAGAAACATCTCAAATACTGTTTTAAACAATCGTTGATAAATGAACGGTAATAATTCAAAACATACAATAGAATGTTTTCACTTTGGTAATGTAAAATATAAAATAAAATATTTCAACTCTACGCTAAATAGTGTTTAAAATATTGTTTGATTGGAGAGTGTAGACATCTAAATATTTGAAGTGGATAGCTGCAGTGGATTCTGAGAAAAACGTGCTCGACGTTGACCGATTCTCTATGTACTGAAAAAAAATGCTCTCAACCCTTAAGTTGGGAAACTGGGTGTTGGATGAGGGTTATAACTCGGGGGATGTAACGAGAGGCCCGCATGCCGCTTTTGCTTTGCCGAGGGTAGAGAGCTGTGCTATTACGGAGACTGATGCACACGTAACATTGTGTGTAGGCTGACACTCGCAGCGCTCGGTTTAAAGTAATCTTTATTGCGTCGCAACGGGGGCTAGGAAGCAAACGGAATGGGTCTCACCGTGAACTCGATATCGTCGCCGAACCTCGTGTCGATCCCCGACGTAGGCCCATGAGCTTCGGGGCGGATTAGTATCTTCGCAATCACCGGGAGCGCGTTCAGTCTAGCCACTTCCTGCTGCCTCCATTGCTCTTTCTCGTCTCTAGCACGCTCCTGGTTTTCTCTGGCCTCCTTCGCTCTGTGAAGTGTAACAGGGGGAGCACTATCAGGCTCGACCCGAAAGAGGAAGCTTATTGTGCGCGATGCGATCAACGTGTTTGCGTCACTAACATCGCCCGTTTCGTATCGCCGTGCCGCACGGTGATCAAAACGTCGTTCGCACGACTTTGCATATGAACCGCTCATTTGCCATATCGATTATGACGGCGTTCTGGTCATTTATTTTCAAAACATCACTCTTTTGCACATTCTTCAAGCATGAATTGTTCGTTGAATGTAGCATAGTGGATAATGGTAATTTTGTGAATGTGTCGCGAGTCGCGTCGGGTCTGTTTCTATATATTATTATACGTCAGTGGCATAATTTGTCTCTATCAGAAGAAAAATTTGTTTACATTAAGCCGTTATCACGAACGACGTAAGCCCGCATGAAAGCGCTCCGAATGTTTGCCGATAGTCGCTACGACGTTCTACGAAGTAATTAACTAATTGGCTTGAAATTTTACGCACGCGTTCTAGACATATACATACATAGTTTATAGCTCGAATGAAAATTACAGAAGCATCTGTATTACATCCTTGCAATTGCAAATTGAATTCTTTATCGATGTCTGTTCTTCTGTTCTGTCTGTTTCATTACGAACAATTCTATTATACAGTGCGGAGCAATAATCGTTTCGGAACATGAGTGTATGGAAAAATTCATTCTTATGATTCTGTTAGTTTCTTAAATATTAACTATATATATATTAGCTTCTCGTAAAACAAGCATCTATTGATCTGCGAATTACGCGACAAAAGTGCATAAGTCCAAAGTCAAATGATTACTTTCGATCCCGACCTGGCCTACCCCAATTTTGCACATCTTGTACACAATCCGATCATCCCTTCACGGTCGACCGTGTCGACCATTTACCTGTTCCCCCCGGGCCTTCGTCTGGCGTTTTCCATTCTCCTTCTCGACTCCTCCAACCTCCTCCTCTGCTCCTCGATCTGTCTCACGTTCTCTGCAGCTCTCCTAGCCTCGTTCGCGACTAAATTGGCCGGAACAAGGCTCGTTTCCTGCCTCTTGCTATGGTCATCAAACCGTCTACGATCCCCGTACGGCGAACCCATATTTTCCAGCGGACTCGTTTTTCCAGTATGCTCCTGAGCTCTCCTCCTCTCGGCCTCTATCCGTTGCCGTTGCTCTTCGTACCTTCTCGACTGTAACCTCTGGATATCCAGCTCCCGCCTTCGAACCTCCTCCCTCAGCTGTTCCTCATCCAGCCTTTCTCTTTCTCGGATTCTGTCCTCTTCAGTTTTCCGGGTCGTGTTCCTTCTCCTGGCCTCGTCCTCGTAGCTTCTGGGTTCAACGTTCATCGTGGCTGACGGACCATGCTCTCTTCTGCTGCCTCCGAAGCTGGGGTATCTTGATCGGTCGTCCCGTCCGGCCTCTTCCATCTTCCTCCTGTAGGTGTTCCAGTCGTTGGAAGCGTTCCTCGGGATCTGAATCGGCTGATTTCTCCTGATGTACTCCTGCAGTTTGCGCTCTTCTTCCAGCTGCCTCCGATTCGCCTCCTGGGTCCGCCGATCGGCGGTTCCAACGTTCACCGGTTGGTTGCGCTGTATGTACTCCCGCAGCTTATGCTCCCGTTCCCATTGTTCCCTAGGTCCGTTCTCATTAGTGCTGATCGACGCGTTCGACGGCTGGCTTCTGTTCCATGCCACTTTCCTCCTCTCTTCCTCCTCTTTCTGATGCTTCTTCAGCGTCCACTCCCGCCTCCTAGCCTCCAGCTCGGCTTTATATTGCTCCTGTTGCCTCCTTCTTACTTCCTCCTCGTTGTTCCTCCTTCTGACTTCCTCCTCGTTGTTCATCCTCCTGGATTCCTCCTCGTTGTACCTCCTCCTAGCTTCATCCTCGTTGTGCCTCCTCCTGGCTTCCTCCCCGATCTGCCACCTCCTGGCTTCCTCCCCGATCTGCCTCCTTCTGGCTTCCTCCTCCTCCTCCCATCTTGGTCTCGGCGAAGAGGTCTGTAGTCTCCGCTCGTGTGCCCTGTGGAGAGCCTCCGGTCTTCTGCGTTCCTCCTCCGATCTTCTTCGTTCCTCCTCCGATCTCCTTCGTTCCTCCTCCTCCCTTCGATTTTTGTCTGCCTCGATTTGAAGACGTCGTCTATACTCCTCCTGCTGCTGCTGCCATCTAGATGACCGCGAGTCTGGCGACACTCTGCGCCTTTCTTCCTCCTCCTTTTGTGCTAGGTGCTTCTCGTACTCGCTTCTGATCCTGTCTATATCCGTGTTGGTACGATTCATAACCTGTCTCTCTCCCGAATCACGCTCCAGCCTCCGATGATGCTTTCTCGCATTCGACTGTGCCATTAACCTCGAATTGAGCTCGTAGAATTTTCGGCGACGTTCGTTCACTGTGTCCAGCTCGTCGCTAGACACCACACCTTCCATCTCGTCGAAACCCCACTGTTGGTCACGACGACTATTGCGTTCGTCTTCGGTGTTCGATTCCTCAATCCACAGGATCTTGCGCATCTGATTAGCTGACCTTTCACCGGTCGGTACGTCTGTATCCTCTGATTGGACGCTTCGCTTTATTTTCAAGTCGCTCCGAGGCTTCTCGAACTTACGCTCGTTTCGGACGGTCGTCGGGGTCAAAGTGTCAGAGACTGTGGTTGCGCTAAAATCGCCCAGATCGCCACGAACTGGTAATTTATCCACGTGTTTCTCGTTGTTCTGAAATAGGAAGTAGGGTTATTTAAAAAAAGAAATTTTTCCTGGCGTATATAGGATTGTTATATTGGCAATATTTTTCGAGAAACTAAGGTGACTTTCGATTCTTTCACCCTGCCGACCCGAAGGACGTACGGTGTACGTCATCACGATCTATCGTATGCGGACGAACGACGAATGGTGTACGTCCTGATGCAACATGATGAATTTTCGTCTTTTTATAACTCTACGATACATATTCTGAATAAAAACGGTATTATTTAATATCTTGCTCAATCAGTTCTTGATTTTTATTTATAAATATAAAGATATGCGAGGGGGCAGATGGCGTACCTTCGTCGGATCGGAAGGGTCAATTGGAAGGGACTTTGGAATGAATGAAGAATGGATCCAGATGTATCCATTGCCGTGTAACAATTTCAATTGTTTGACTCTGGAAGAGGGTCGATTCGTACCTGAAACTCGTCGTCCAAAGTTGCGTCGATGTCTCCCCTGTTCTGTTTCATCCCCGGAAACATGGCCTCTAACTCTTTCAGCTTCCTTAGCTCATCGATCACTTGCCCCAGATCATCATCGGACAGATGTATCGGAGGCAGATGTATCGGAGATATCAGGATCTCCGGAAGTTTCAGTTCCCCGGGAGGCCTCCACGGAGCTCTAAGAGGCATTCTCGCCGAGATCATAGATCTCTTTTGTCTTGAAGCAGCTAATCCCTCGCAGCCGACTTGCAATTCCGGCACTCCGCCGATGCTGAAAGGGTCAGTGTTAGGTGGTGTGTCCGAGCTGTGATCGTCGAACGAGTTCGACTGTTTGTGGAACATCTTCGGACTAGCCGCCTTGTGTTCCGTAGTTTTGGTTTTCTCGTTGCTTTGGGTGGTCTTCTTGGGCACCTTGCTTTTGCCATTCATCGGCAACTTTGACGTGGGCATCGGGTTGGGTAGCAGACGTTCTCGAAGCAGATCCAACTTGTATATTTCCACCGAGCCAGGTCCTTGATCCTGGAACGTGTCATCAGCCACAAAGGGATCCTCCGACTGAGGCGGTGACTCGTGGAGAGGTGATTTTGCTTGCTCCGAGCTTTCTCGAACATTGATATTCTGATCGAGCAATTGTTGGCCGGCGTACTCGAGGAGCTGTTTATCTTGCAACAACGGCGAGAAGTTCTCCGCGGCGCTATCCTCCGACCGAACCTTCAGCAAATTCTTCTTCAGGTGCTTGAGAAGCTCGAAATCCTGCGGGTCTGAAAAATGAACAAGTGTACCGGTTAAGTTAAAAACTTTGATCACCTCTTGCTAAAAACACTTAATAATTCAATCGTAATCTCTTGAAGTAAATTCCTCTTTATCATGGAGTTTCACCCCGTATGTAACCCCTTACTGTGTGTTTCAGAATTCTCTATGCAATGTATCTTGCATCAAATGGAATACTCCATGTTATGTTTATTTATACATTAATTAATTCATAAATAAGTAATAAAAAAATTTATTTCCAACGTGAAACAAAATATTCTCTTTAACCTTAATGGATTTGTTATCTCTTTTAGACGATTTTATGAATTTGTCAAACAACTTAATGTCAATAATCACGTGTTTTAGATTTCGTGGTATACTTTCAATGCAAGACATTTTTATTTTGCAAATCCACAGACTATAAAGAATAATAATATTGATTTCCAACATGAAACGAAATATTTCTATGTAGTTAGATAAACATGCACGACCAGAGATTGAAGTTCGAAGCGCTCCTTCCAAGAATTAAACGATATTCTTGCATCTCGACATTTCAGCTTCATTCAGAAAGGAACTGTTCAAGTTTCCAGTGGGATTCGTAATAATAGTTTGCGAAATAATATTCCAGGCACAAGTTTCCAGTCGAAGAGCACGAGTCTCGAATCAAAAGCTACATTCAACAGTTTATTTTGAACTATTTGATTGATTAAACAGTTCCCATTAGAGCCTATTGTATTACGCGCCTCCTTCAATCACTTCGTAGTATCCCTACTTTATGCCAATGTCGCCACAGTGTTTAATGGAAAAAAGACAAGAAACCAGGCGTATACTCTCTCCTCAATCCATAGTCCGTGGCCCTGTGTCCAATCGCATCATTATTTTAACACTAAGTTTACGGAGCTCTAGAAATAACTATTTCACATTATTTTATAAACATACCAAGAATTTGTCTATCCATATTTTTGGCCATTTTTCCAATAATATATAACCAAAGAAATAAATTTGGTAAATAATTCCTCAGAGAAGCATCTTTACAATCTTAGTAATCGCAAATTAAGAATATTAGAACCCGTCATTTTGACGGGTCCCGTAAACCTAGTGTTGAAGACAAAACTGCCGTATCTGTGTGGGTTAACTACTAAAAGCTAAGTATGGGAATTATTTGGGTGGGAAAATGATTTTCAGGAAGAGGCGCTTCATATAGAACTTCCCTTAGGTAAGTTCGATTAATCGTTAATTGTATTGCTAAACGTGATTGTTGTGTTCATCGATTTCTCAAAACAACGTCGACTGTACTTCATTTTATAAATCATATACTCTTTTCGGTGGAAACCCAACGCGACAAATAAAATTCCATTTAATTCGAATCCCACGAAATTTCCGTAGAGAGGTAGATACGTGCACGAACATCGGTAGTTCAGTAATTACAACCGAAATTAATGCTGTAAATTGCATCTTGCGTGACGACCGACCTAATTCGCCGGAGAAAGACTCATTGGCGGTCCTAAGTTACCGGCGTTACGGACTCTGATCAACTTACCACGCTTATCCGTATCATTCCGTTGGAGAACCTCATTACCCGTCCCTACGGCCTCGGAATAATCGACCTCCACTATCCTTGATTCACACAGGCTAGTATGTACGGGAGCAGTCGCGTTATTCGTAGCACAAATGAGAAAGTAACGACCGTACATGCAAAAATAGCGTGTTCCGTGTCGTCGCGCCACTGAATTCGCAAAGTACCGTTCAACTTTGTTGTCAGCAAAGGTAAACTGCCGTCCGGGTAGAATGCCGCGGACGACGCCAGTTTTTTCAATTATGTACCACATCTTTTCCAATTATTTGCTGATCCTGTATTCAGCTAATCTTTGAATCTCCTATGCAAATCTACAGCCTATTTTTTGAATTATTTTTGTGGATCCTATATTAAGCTAATTTTCCAACGAAACCTTTCAACAAAATTCTACATTGCAAGAGGAAGAAACATAACAGACAAATAATATTCGTATTACCAGGGTGATAAATCAGCTTTTCCTTGACGGTCTGTTTTCTGAAGGGAACACCTAAAATCCGCTCATAGCAATAATTGACCACTCCTCTCTTATGCAAATCTGTAGCCTATTTTTAAAATTATTTTTGTACTTCATTTATTAAGCTAATTTTTGAACGAAACCTTTCATCAAAATTCTACATTTGAAAAGGAAAAAACATAACAGACAAATAATATTAATATTTCCAGGGTAAGAAATCAGCTTTCCCTTGATGGTCTGTTTTTTGAAGGGAACACCTAAAATCCGCTCATAGCAATAATTGCCCACTCCTCTCTTATGCAAATCTGTAGCCTATTTTTAAAATTATTTTTGTACATCCTTTATTAAGCTAATTTTTGAACGAAACCTTTCATCAAAATTCTACATTGCAAGAGGAAGAAACATAACAGACAAATTATATTAATATTATCAGGATAAGAAATCAGCTTTCCCTGATAGTCTGTTTTTTGAAGGGAACACCTAAAATCCGCTTATATCAATAATTTCCCACTCCTCTCCCATGCAAATCTGTAGCCTATTTTTTTAAATTGTTATTGTGGATCCAATATTAAGCTAATTTTTCAACAAAACCTTTCATTAAAATTCTACATTGCAAGAGGAAGAAACATAACAGACAAATAATATTCGTATTACCAGGGTAACAAATCAGCTTATCCTTGACGGTCCGTTTTTTGAAAAGAACACCTAAAATCCGCTTCTAGCAATAATTGTCCACTCCTCTCTTATGCAAATCTGTAACCTATTTTTTAAATTATTTTTGTAGATCCTACATTAAGCTAATTTTTGAACGAAACCTCTCATCACAATTCTGCATTGCAAGAGGAAAAAACATAGGACTCGGAATAGTTATCGAACTTGTGAATCGCCAAGAGCATGTATTGACTGAAATGTAGGCTACACACGCGAAGGCGATCTGTGTCAAGTCTTTCTTGAAAAAAAGTAATCTTTGTTTCCTGGAAATGCGTCTAATAGCATTTACATAGACCAGAAGGTCGTGCACGAGATATCGGGCATATGTTCATATGAGCATACTGAATCTACTTGCATTATTCGTAAACGCCCTGTATATTTTTGATGAAAGGGAGTGAGAGAGACATGAAATTATGTTATTTTCAATCTATTGAACCTATTGAGCAATGCAACAAATTTCTATTTTACTCCAATTTGCTGCAATTAGGTGTAACACAGGATGACCGTTAATTCAAAATGACCTCTGTATCTCTAAGCTCCTTCACTTAATGAAACAGTGCGAAATTTAACTTTCGAAAGAACACTTTCCGGTACGTGTTTAACACTAAACCTATCGACCATCAAAAGTAACTAATGTGTATGGTATTATAAAAATAACAAGATTAAATTGATTTATATTTTGTGCGATTTTTACTACAATATATACCGGAGTCAAAAAGTGTATTCAATCAATTCCCATGAAAACGCCTTTACAATCTCAATAATTGTCAAATAAAAAATCTAAAATGGGTCATTTGATCCCTCGTGGTAGGTTTAGTGTTAATTGCATCTGTTCTATTCGTAATAAGCCACCGGCAGTTTATGTGTCCACCATCGATCATGCTTTATTTCCAGCGACAGCAATTTATACCGAACTACGGTGGAAAATAGTGAAACGTCGCTGGCAATGCTTACCAACGTACACGCAAGTAGACACAGTCCGTTATGGCCAGGCATAAAGAGAGCGTCGCAAAGTTATCCGTGCAGCCGATCTAGCAAACCATTTGGTAAAAAATTACTTGTCTCATATCCGCATTTATACGGCATTTAATGCGAGGACTGCTGTGAGACAATTTATTTTCTATTGCTGTTGTATTCGTCTCGAAACACACTATCAGAATGTAAATAAACCGTTCCATTAAAAAAAAAACAAAATTGATATCTCTTTGAAGTCTCAACCTATGAAAAAAAATAGTCACATCAGATTATGAGCACCTCGATACCAAGTAAGTTTGGTCTGATGCATTTTCTTTTTTCTACAAAAGCAAGCGAGTTATTCAGATGACCTGTTCCTAACGCCCCACCCTGTATATTTTTGATTTCATAATATTGTAGCTGCATTGTTATACCCTTAACCCTTTGCACTCGGAATTATTTTTCAATTTTGTGGCCAACACCTCTTCCTACTATTTTAAGTGTTTCATTTGAAATTTACTTCAAAGGACAGAGTTCGTTGACTGTTACTTATTTTATACAATTTTGTTTACTGATTATATTGGACTGCGGATTTTATGCATTTATAAGAAAAATGAATAGATAAATTCCCAAACTGTAAGGACACTAGAAGAATCTAATATAAGATTATTCTTACACTGTTGTCTACTCGTTAAAGTGATTAAAAGACAAAATTCAGATTTGTCTAATTTTAACGTCTCACAGTAAGCTTAGAAAATTTTGATTTTGCATAGAGATCCGCGGTCTATTAATTATATTAAATTAGAGCTCTCAAACTTTGTTGTAATTTATATTCGTGGAATTTCTATTTATTTTTAACTACAACATACGACTTATAAAGAACCAAATACATACAAAAACACGTTTCATTTACATTTTCCATTCTCCGATGTCGAGTCACACTCGACAAAGTAGCGCGAAGTGTTAAGCTTCTAAATACAGTAAAGTCGACATTACTGTCCAACAACCGTATTTATGGTGGACAGTAAGGTTGGTATGTTTGATCGTATTTTTGTTACTTCAAAGGAGAGTCCGAACATAGAGAAGGACAATGAAATTCAAAGGAGAAGCCGAACATAGAGAAGGACAGAATGAATGTCTCTTTCTTTCCAATACGCTGTCATTCCTTGCGACCGAAACTTGAATCGTCGATTTAACCAGTAAATACAATTGGAATTATATCGTGTTTGGTCTTATATTAATCAGAAAAATGCCAGAAATACGATAGTGATATTTCATAAAAAAAAAATAAGGAAAATTAAGAAAGTTGAACATTTCGATTCATTCGAGTCAATGTGTGGTGTTTACACCGATATACCCGAGCCGAGATCAATCATCTCCGCCTTCGGTGGAGTGAGTAGGCACTGGACATAGAACCTGGTATAAACAAAGGACAGTAATGTCGACTTTACTGTAGTACTAAAATTTTAACGAAGTGTTGGATCAGCCGCCCGGACCACTGTGCGTCGCGCCGGTATCGCATACCACGGCCGAGGAATCGTTTGAAACTCGATTTCCACGAGGATCGTGCGTTCCGAATCATTTCATTTACCCCTGTATCCCCATATCATCTTTCCGTTCGCGCGACAAATCGCGCGTGTCACTCTGTCTACCGGAGACGGGCATGCGATAGCTTCGGTGAATAAACTTGCCATGCTGCTACCGATTTTCACTTAGCCTCTGTCGCCAATTTTCCTTGGCTCCTTCGATCGATTTCCCTCGGCTTCTCCCACCAATTCTCCGCAACTCCTTCCGCAGGGGTTCGGAGTTCGCACGGTAAATCTAAACGCCTCTCTTTCAGCCGCTTGACGAGCGGAGCTCGTTACCCAGCGTCCCGTGCAGTCGAAACTGCGACTGCAAAGCGAAACGACGCAAGTCACTGTTTTCTCAACGCGAGGAGCGACGGCCGGAACTGAGCAACGAACAAACTTTGATTCCCGACGTCTCGAAACTGGGAGCGTATGACTTTTGTTGTTTCGCTGACAATGAGCAATACGAGGATTCGAGCGGGACCGAACTCTCACACAATTCTCAGATCTGAATCCTATCGATCGACCTTCGTCTGAATTAGGAAGAAGGATTAGAACATATTACGTCTAACAAGAAAAGGTCACAGTGGTGGGCTCGTCGATTTTAATTAAACTTTTTCTGGGGATTCTAAAGCAAAAATAAGCACACTCGTTAGTCCGAGCGTTTTTGAAAATACTCATTTATCAAGCTAATTATCATCTAATTTTATGATATCAAGAAAATTCATTGATATACATCGTTTCTTAATCGTATCTCAATTTTTCCAGACTTTATCTGATTTCAGTATTCTTGGTACGCAACAATATTGATATATGACAGATCTATTTTTTCCAACGGGAACCAAGTTTGCTTTTCCGAATGATATAATATTAGGACAGCAAAAAAAAGTGCCTATGTAATTCATTAGCATTTATAGAACGTTCGCATTGCCGGAAATATTTGTTTCAAATGTTTTTACGAAATATATCGCCCTACGGATTGTCCATTTCCTGACCAAAATAAATAACTAGATGCACTATCGACAACCGCACCAATAAATAAATAGCAAGATTAGAAAGAAAGAGAAAGAAAACATTTTTAAAGAGAAGTGAAACAAAGAAAAAAGAACTTAGTATAACAATGAATTTTCTGGATGTCATAAAGTTGAATGTTCTCCTGAAATATTGCACGAATATTGCACAAATATTGTACAAATATTGCACAAATATTGCCAACTCGCATCGGTGCTTATACAAGTCTCTACAAAGGCCGCCACACACGAACCGTCTTGTCATCTCTTTGACTCGTGCAGCCATAAATAAGGAATGCAAAAATTGCAAAAGGAGCAGAGTTGAACCCGCTACGTTTATTCTATGGAACTTCCTGTCAGTTTTAAAAGAACGTGAACGATCTACAGACAGAAACACTGGCTGCAGTGAATATTATTCTACCGAAAAATAAAAATAAAAATGTGATTACTGAGGAGAGCAGAATTGAATTGGTAGCTGGAGCAACGTTGGATGTCAGATTTCTTTAAAGTCTATTAGCTCTTATTGTTCTCCCATCAAGTTCTGCTTTCACATAAAATTTGCACTTTGTATTCTCCAACGTTGTTCGCTATTGTTAATTTAGTTATTCAATACAAAGTGCACATTTGACAGGAGCGCAGGATTAGATGGGAGAATAATAAAAGTTAAGAGACCTTAAGGAACTCCATAGGATCCAGTTATTAAACGAATTAAAATTAGATCCTAAAGATTGGTTTAATTACGTTTGCATGAGGCTGAGCTTGCACTTAAATATTGAAAAAAACAGGCAGGCGAGTGGCCGCGTCGTTGTCAAATTAGGATGTTCTATGCTTGGAGGACAGCGTCCTTCGCAAGATGAAGACCTCGCCACCCACCATGGTGCAAGAGAGAATGAGAGATACCCTGCATGTTGCGGATTGTCGGTGGTCAGGAACAGAGGCCCCTATTTCGCGGGCAATGGTGCGTTTAGACCAAACGAACGAATGATTCGTTCTCCACTTCCACAAATTCGTGCCCGATTAAATCGAACGCGAGCGAATGTTTAAAAGAGCGTGGACGAATTATTCACACTCCAGATCTCGCTCGGCCGAAATTATGGATTGGACTGAACATTCGGCGAACGTATTATTTGTTTATATTTATAAAATCGAGTAAGCACTCTTCGAACATTTTGAACGTTTCGGGTTTAATATTAGATAC
Organism: Lasioglossum figueresi; assembly: GCA_028455805.1. Classification (NCBI taxonomy): domain Eukaryota; kingdom Metazoa; phylum Arthropoda; class Insecta; order Hymenoptera; family Halictidae; genus Lasioglossum; species Lasioglossum figueresi. The sequence goes on along the minus strand of CM052190.1, from coordinate 10,538,996 downwards.
ACGGACAGCCGCGCGTTTTAATTCGATGACTATTACTTACATTACATGTATATTACACCGTTCACGGATTCCGTATTCATGTTCAAAATCGTAGATTCTAGTCTGGAAGTACTGTCAGGGCTAGGCAGTGTCGCCAGACAGGGAAAATTGAGGGAAATACAGTTCACTTGCCATTACCGGCTTCGACGCAACGCAACGTGAATTGGATGTGCGTATTACATCGCGTGACTCTTATTTTCAACTTTTGAATTTCTTTTACGGCACCCCCGAAATTGTGACAAAAATTTTTGACACGAGTAAATAAGAATCACCCTGGTGGGGATGCTCGCCGCCAGAGAATGATGTTGTGAAAGGGGTAAAGTAGCGTGGGAGGAATGTCTTAATCTGGCGATAGTGGGCCCACTGCAGAGGGCCCACGTGTCCTCGAGCGCCTGACAATTGCCTCTGGAAGTGCACGTGCTAACCAATGATGGTTCGGTACATCGCTGACTCTAAGGGTACGAGGACAACAGAGCTGCGATACTAGCGAATAGGGGGGCGCACGCTAAGCTCTTCTACTCGCACCCTAACCGTTGGATAACAACTGAACCTACCGAGGAACCTACCGGTGTTGGACGACTTCCCCGAGTTGATCGAGAGATCAGCCTGGTCAGCGGCACCCTGATCTTTCCAGTAGGAGCTGATCGAGATGCTGACCGGCTGATTCTTCGTAGAATCCTGTCCCTTCGGTTGCAGATCGGCCGAGTCCTCAATGTACTGATCCTCGTCGGAGTCGTTCAGAAACTTCGAAAACGGTTGGTCCTCCTCCGTACCTCTATGGAGTTCATGGCGGTGCGAGATCAAAGAGGCGTATTGATCGGGAGTGAGGCGAGAGGGGTGGAGGTTGCTAGCCCCCACCATCGCTACACACACCGCTAGCCAGACCGTTGCCGGAACCACTGTCACCCCCGGCAGCATCATCCTGCAATCAAACGGATATTCTTCGTTACTACTGTTTCCCTCTCGAGCGAGCAAAACGGCCGCGAACCCCCCGCGCACGAGGGTCAGTCGAATATTAACTGGACTCTGCATTCTACAACTGCATGGTCCTCTCTGTCGACATCGGATCGAGTGGGAGGATCAAGCAGGCATGCCATGCGACGCACAGTGGGGTATTCGACCCGAAGTGTCGGACAAAACTATCGTAAAATTCACTTAGTTTTCAAGTCCTCGTAGCTTTTCTGAAAACCAGTAAAAATTCACGAAACATACGTCATTTTGGCGGTTAGAGTTTTTATTACTTTTTCATTTCCTCTACAGTCTAGGGGGTAAATTAAGTATTTAACTTAAAGCGAGTGTATCAATATGTAAATATTTCTTTATATTAAGTGCCGTGATAACCGAACAATAATTCTTGTAATTTGTAGGTATACGATTGAAAAGTTTGATGATTTCGTTTTAAAATAAGTCAAATTTTAATTTTTTTTAATATAATTTTTAACGAAGACATCGTCGTTTGAAAAGAAGCTATGGAATTGCGAATATTTTGTATATGATGCAGACACGTATACAACAAATATAAAATATATATAATCGATCATAGTAAATTAACTAGTAAAGTTAACACATAAATAATATAGATTTTAATCTCTTTATGCATCGATTGATGTTATTGAAAAGACGATTGAAAAGTTTGATGATTTCATTTTAATATAAGTCAAATTCTAATTTGAAAACATAATTTTTAACGAAGACACCGTCGTTTGAAAAAGAAGCTATGCAATTGCGAATATTTTGTATATGATATAGACACGTATATAGCATTAAATATGTATAATCAATTATATACATATAGTAAATTAACTAGTAAAGTTGACACATACTATAGATTTTAATCTTTTTATACATCGATCGATACAATTAACGAGACAAAATATGATCAAAATAGTGTCGTGTTTTATATCGTAACAATCAGAAAAATGTCAACACCATTGGAAACAAAAGATGTTTATCATTCTCCCTTGACTTTTGTTAGTAAGTGTACACAAGATATTCGAGATTCTATCATAACGTGACTTAAACGAGTAAATATGATGCAAATAGTGTCACGCTTGGTGTCATATCGATCAGAAAGGTGTCGCGAATGTGACAATAAAAAATTCTTAAAACAAATTAACAAGAAGAAGGAACGTTCCGTTATTGTTTCTCGACTTTGTTCTGCAAGTGTGCATATCTAAGAGCGAGTCATCTCACCCGGGACTGTTATGTGAACCGTCGGGAAGGGATCACGATGCGATGGTCACGAGGTACATCCGTAACTCTATTCGGAGAAAAGCAAAATGGCGGTTGACGTCTTCGGCAAATCGATCTCCGAAACTAGACACACCATGACCTTTCACTCGCGTCTTCGCTAAACGGAATCACGTTCGTTGTTGCACACGAAAGCCTATCGATTTCGAGACACTCGACTGCCGCTCGTGGAAACGGGTCCAACCCCGTCCGGCCCCCTTAACGCAAACCCCTCTTATTAGATTCTGTTCCCGTTGACGAAATTCTCGATCCACGCTTTGTGAACCTGCTCAGCCGCTGACCCGGAGAACAGAGAAGCAACAATCGGTCCTCGACGCGTTCGAGGTGAATCGAGTGATCTTGACACACTGTCGCTGCCAAGTCGACACCGGCTAAACTTAACAACTCCCCTCCCCTCTCTATCACGATCCCACTGACTTCTTTGGCTTCGCTGGCGAACGCCCCCGCCCCCGATACACATCCGACAGACGATCTCCGTTGTTGTCCGTTAACGCAACGATCTCGGACAATTTAGTCAGCCGCCAAGAGCGTCTCGCACGACGTTTTCGCGGGTTGCCGCGAGATGAATTAACAGGTTCAGCGCCGCGCGCGCGTGGGCCATCGGAGATCTTCACTTCCGGTTTGCACGTTTCGATGCGGCGGCCATAATTGTCATGACCAGACTGCGAATTTTATGCATTTATCGTCAAAATTTACAGATCAAATGCGAAACAGTCAACCATCTAACCCCTTACTCTACGATTTATTTTACGGTTTCAGTGATTAAAACGTTTTTGTAAACCGCAATTTTTTAAAAAAGGAGAAAATTTATATCTATTGTATGTCTACATGTTCTCCGAAGTAGCTGTACAGATCAAATGCGAAACGGTCAACCATTTAACCCCTTGCCCTACGATTTATTTTACGGTTTCAGTGATTAAAACTTTTCTGTAGCTCGCAATTTTTTAAAAAAGGAGAAAATTGATATCTATTGTACGCCTACATGTTCTCCAAAATAGCTGTACAGATAAAATGCGAAACAATCAACCATTTCACCCCTTGCTCTCCGATTTAATTTATGGTTTCAGTGATTAAAACTTTTCTGTAGATCGCAATTTTTTAAACAAGGAAACAATTTATATCTTTTGTACGCCTACATGTTCTCCAAAATAGCTTTACAGATCAAATGCGAAACAGTCATCCATTTAACCCCTTATCCTACGATTTATTTTACGGTTTCAGTGATTAAAATGTTTTTGTAGATCGCAATTTTCTAAAAAAGTAGAATATTGATATCTATTGTATGCTACATGTTCTTCAAACTAGCTATACATTAAGAAAACCAAAATAAAATTTTATTTCGATTTGACGGAAATTATTAACATACATTTTTTTATCAGAATCTTTTCAGAAAATTCATCACGAGTCAGACACGATACTGTAAGGCAAGGGGTTAATGAATTTGAGGAGGTATACCTTATCTAAAAATGTTATCAGAAATTCTAACCTTTTACTGTGCCCCTTACGTAACTCTTGACTTTATTCTCCATTTTTTTCAAAATAAAATATCCAAAACTGACAGAGTTATTCACTGTTTTTTTAAAACGTTGTTTTATTAACTCGTCGATGGCTGCCAGCCATTTCTGACAAAAATTGAAACGTCTGAAATGACATATTTTTTTAGTCTCAAACTAAATGGTATAAAAATATCACATCGTTAGAAAATTCGGAATCGAGTAATTTTTTGAAAAATTTTCTTCCATTCTTGATTTTTCTACGCGTTTACATCAACGGGGTATGACCTTTTGAACTCTCGTGGAATGAGTGCATTGCTCGGATCTTTTTTGCAGAACAACGACTAGTTAAAAAGCTTTTACATCTTTTTTGTGTTGTTTGGATAATAGTATGAAGTACGCGCACGGAGGGCTTCGGTTTAAACAGAACCCTTTTCGAAAATTACGAGCACATTTACAGATGTTCAGTTTACATAAAGTTCGAACAAAAATTTATACAAAAATTATGACAAAATATGATAGCATTTTAGAAAAGAACATTAAATTCGCCGACGAGAAAATCTATTTTCTTTGGTAGCAAAAATTACTAGCCAGAGTAAAAGAAAGAATTTTTTAACAAACGTGAAATGTTAGAAAATCCTGCATGCAAAATTCAAAGTTAATTAGCCGAAAGTAGTTCGCGTTTTCAGAACCTCCATAAAGGGAAAAGTAGTTTAAAAGGAGCCAAGCTGTCAGCAGCGTTAGTTCTTTGAAACCCAACGTCAGGCTTGCTTTATAATATTTTAATAGTATTAAACGTATAAAAATATGTGAATTAATAAATGCGCACAAAGACTATTTTAACCAGCAAAATGAACATTTCAATCGTCAAAAGCACGCTTTTTCTTCCCGTGGAATGTTATTTTAAGCTAGATTAGGGGACAACGTGTTGAGGCAATAATTGTCAACCGATGATTAGTATTACGATCTAGCGTAGGTGAGGGTCATCGCATCTCAGCCCATTAATTCGGCCTCAAGACATCTTGAATTGTGGTGCTTAAACAGCTGTGAGCAACATGCGATCGAACCTTGACTCTCAAGCATTATTTGCTATTATAGATCTGATGTCCGTGGAACGCAATATAGTGTACAAAAAAATGTCTACTAAAAACATCAGCATCCTCATAAAAACTTGATTATCTATAGAATCATTAACATAAACTTCTGGATCGAAAAAAGAATAATGAAACGTGTGCTATCAATACAGCTCCACGCGTGTGGGAATTTCAGATTCAGAGTTTTTCCGAATACTTTGACGCTTTACACGCAAATTGCGCTACTGTGCAAAAGAAAGAAGCACCCGGCCATATTTAATAGACACAGTAAGTTTTGAAAAAGGATTGCGCTGTTTAATTGAACAGTTCTGAGAATATGTGTTATTGCGGATTATCTAATACTTTGATACTAAACCTGCCAACACCGGTCAAAATGGCCAGGTTTTTTATTTTACAATTAAAAAAACAATAAAACTGATTTCATAAGAAACGATTGTGTGGATATCTTTAGTAGTGCATTTGTCATTTTTATAAGGGAACATGTATTTACCAGTTACTTTTAAGGCTTGGTAGGTTTAGCGTTAAATGCAATAAATCAATCACTGTACAATACAATTTCTACATAAAGATATTGTTTGTCAGTATATCTTATAATTATACTGGGTGCTTCTTTCTTCTGCACAGTAGTGTACATGAAGAACATTGATTTATTTAATATTGCGTGCAAATATAAAGAAAAGAGTTATTGTTTATAAAATTACAAAAATAATTAGAAGAATTGTCAAATTTTTCGAGCAGAAACTAAAAATGGGACTTGAAATTGATGTTCCTGCAAAATTCGATGTTACTAAAGATTGTCTCTAACCAAGCCAGGCTCATCTAGCTTCGCAATTCTTAGGAATGTTAATTACAGCATTGTGTTCAAGAAAATCTGCCCAAGCGCACTATAACACGTGATGCGCAGGAGGAAGAAATTCTTTTGTGTAACATAGTTTTTTTTATGATTTTATATAATGCCTCGCAGCATTGTCGCAGAGTTAGGTCTATGAATGTTCAACTGCAGCTTAGCTTACAGCATATGCTCCTCAGCAGTTACTGCCAAAAATTCGCAGATATGGGAAAGAAGAGACACACGTGTGTCCGAGACTCCTTTGATCCAGAGTTAACTGAGAGTGGATCACAGTAATGTTACTGACGGTCGACGAAACTCTCGGTTGAATTTCCACGTGCGTAGAAATCGGCAAAGCAAAATTCTGGCTTCAAGCCGTTGAAAATCTTGAATCAGTGAAAAAGAAATTGTGAAAAGAAATTGTGAAACGAAATATCCGATGTTCCATATCTCTTTTTATGATTCGGACTTCCATGTCCCTGCGTTTTAAACCGAATTAAATTCAAACTCTTGAAACTATTTTAGTTGCCAAGCACTAAATTGCTGTACAACTGGGATTACTGTATAAATCTGATTTAATTTGTGTGATCACAGAGTAGTACTGAATACGCCTGATTAATTAAAAAATCATAAAATCATGAAGATATAATGAAATACATTCTATAATAGCGAATAAATTAATATTGTGCATAAATATTTAATGTGAAGCGATTTCATCAATGTTATTATGCGTGAGACTATTAATGTTGTATGATAAAGTTAGTTTCCATGGAAGTCGTATACAGGGTGTACTTCAAATCACCTCAGGAATCATCCCTTCCAAAGAAGTATGTACAATATTTTTAGGACATCCCGTATACAAATCAATTTTTTCCTCGTTCTTGTTTTCATGATTATAACATATGCACGAATTTGCACAAAGATTGGCAACATATTTCTATTACTGAACTGAGGGTCGCCATGCGAAATAAAAATGTTTTGCATCAATTGCAAGAAATAGAAACCAAATAAAAGCATTGATTTTGAAAATATTGATCTTGAAATAAAAATATTGATTTTGAAATGATTTTGACAATCAATTGACATTACGACGTTCTTTTAATCTTCCTACGATTTTAAATTTCATCAATTTTGTTATTAACGCGTAAAATCTGAAATCCTGTGATTACATTATTGGAATATAAATTGCACAGTATATCATTGTGAAAAAGTGTCCTCTATCTCGGATAAAAAATTGTGTCAATGGGTGACGCAACAGTCGGTGCGTTTAATGACTTATTAGCGAGCCTCGGTGTATCTCGAGTTAGCGATCAAACATTACAATTGTGATCTGTGCGTTGTGCTACGATAATTAGTGCTTTATAAAAAAAAACTCGACCTAAAATTATCATCAACCAATTACTGGTAACACTTTCTTCTATCTAAGCTGCCATCTCTGTTAAATTAAAAACAATTTTTGGAATTTTCGTTCCATTAGTATGTATTACAACTAATGGATTAATTACAACTAATGGATTAATTACAACTAATGAATACATTTTATACAACGTTTCCCTTAATGGCTTCGACAACGACCAGTTACCGGTTGAACGAGCAGATAACTAAATTCGACTGTAGTCGACGGTGACGAGTTCGCTCGATTATTCAATAACACAACTGTCTTCGTCCCTCGAGTCGAAGAATTTCTAACCATGTTCGGGCGATCATGAGTCAGTGACTCACAGTCCACTCAGAGACCGAGATAATCGCCCACCTGAATCGCCAGTGACCCATCGTAATTACGTGATAACGATCCGAGATGATGTCGTTGCGCAATCATTTCGACCACTAATAACACAGCTAATTATACAATCCCCCCCTCCCCCTCATCCTTGGATGAACGGAATATTTCTCTTTAAATTTTAGTTATAACCTTGAAGCATCTGTTCTGTTTTACGGAAATCCAAATTCGAAATCATTCATCATTAATGTCTCTGACAGATGTATTTAATTAGACAATTACATATCAACATACATTCAGCCGCATGGCTACAATTAATTATTTCACTGGCTATCCCCAGGCCAATACTAATTAATATTAGCTATGATAATTAATATTAATATTAGCTATGATAATTAATATTTAATATTAGTCATATACATATATTGGGCCATAACATGGATTCGTTCGGGGATCTTAGATTTCTTCTTTTCATTTATTAACAAAATAGAGAAACACAATCAGTCGACTATAAAATCGATGACTATAAGTATTTAATATTTTATATTTAATCATTGCATTTTCAATGAGTCGCAAGTAAATGAAATTGGAAGATTCTTATATTTGTAACGGGGCGAATATAATGTAGTTGACGAGAATGAAATTCGATTTATGCAAACATGTTACACCAGAAATTACTTTTTAATGATAAACAAAGATCTATGTCACCCACATATGGCCGATATTCTATGGACGACGCGGTAATTGCCTGTTGCGTTCCTGTTTTCGGAAGTGGCGCTCAAGCATTAATATATTTGGATAAATATTAAATTATAGTCATGTTTGCGGATGACAGTTATGATTGTACCCTGTACCCCAACTTGTAGTGTACGGCGCGTGCCAACTGATCAGTAATCATTGCCATCGAACGACCAAGTCAAGAGGGGAATATGGCCGCTAACTGGTGTACCACAGCTTATGGTAGTAGCAAATGATCCATCAGTTCTTCAAAAACAGTCTAATAATTTCTGGACAAATTTATAATATCTGCAATTTTTTTCTTTTCCTATTTCAATTCTTTCTTACATTTTCTAATAAGTTATCGCTACATATTTTGTTAATGTTCATTATTTTAATTCATTCTCATTCAACTCTGAATAACTAAACTATCACCTCGAATATCTGATTAACAAGAAAAATATTTTTATAAAAATACCTCATAAAGAAACAGAACTTCGGATGTCGCTATCGCAATTTATACGAAAGATTAATTATCTGGAGTCAAAAGCACAAATACAATATGACTAATATTAGTAATCTGGTTGTTGATGATTAGCGGTGAAATGACTAATTTTAATCATGCGGTCGGATACGTGTTAAAACTTGCTCCCTGTACTGAAGATGACCCAATTATGTCACTTCAAGCTAAACCAACACTCTAGCAAATCTAAACATAATATTTTCATTATAGAAACGAAACTTCGCCAAAGTCTGTTGAACATTATCTAGTCTGCTAACTCCACAACAGTTAACGTCAAAAGCGTTAAAATAAAATTTATTTCCAATCTTGTTTGTTATAAAACGATACCCAAAAAATAAAGTATGTCTAAAGATCTACAATCCACAAATGGCATAAGCAGGAAAGTAATTCGCTAGAAAAAGTGTGCTCAAATTTCCCCGTCGAAGACTACTGAACATTAGATAACCTGCTAAATCCACAACAGTTAACGTTAAAAGCGTTAAAATAAAATTTATCCCCAATCTTGTTTGTTATATAACGATAGCCAAAAATTAAAGTATGTCCAAAGATCTACAATCCACAAATGGCGTAAGCAGGAAAGTAATTCGCTG
>CM052190.1:10510756-10529641 GCA_028455805.1 Lasioglossum figueresi | reverse complement strand
AAGCATGTCTAAAGATCTACAATCCACAAATGGCGTAAGCAGGAAAGAAATTCGCTGGAAAAAGTGTGCTAAAATTTCCTCGCCGAAGACATTAACCACAAATGAGAACGGAGCGGAGAAGATGAAGCAATTAAAATGCCTGTGAAAGCCAAACCAATTCCCCAGCAAATCTAAACAAATGATTTTCATTAGAGATACAAAACTTTGCCATTTCCGTTGCATCCGGTTGACGACACTCGGACCACTCCGGTAGCCAAAGAAGTCTACCGAGCATTAGAGAGCCTAACTGTGCAACTCGAGATAGAGAAGGTGGGAAACCGGAGGTGGATTCTAGCGGCACTTCTCTCGCATCTCACCACCACATTTCCAAGGATTGCTCTTTTAGAGAGGTCTCGCGCTGCAGGGGTCCTCATGAGAACGAGAGCTCGCGGCACGGCTGACTGAAATGCAACTGCATAACTACGAATATTGAATGAGCACCTTATTAAATGGGTCGTGCTTAGGTCTCTAGCTCCCGGAGCTCTGCACAGTAAACTTCTCGGTTTCACCGCCTAGCTTTGGTGACTCCTCCCTCACCTAGCTTCTAATACAGTAAAACCACGTATAAAACAGATTCCACCACAGATTGCTACTGCCAGAAACCGCGTGAAATACTATTTTACATATTACATAGTAAATACTATTTCAACACTTTACCTATCGGAAGCCTATTAATAGGATTTTCAATAATTGTGCTGTACCAAAAGAATGCATAGAATTTTTCTTTTACATTGCAATCTTAAATAAAACTATTAAAATTGCTGTTACTATTGAAGAGGTTCCGTTAAAAAGTGTTTAATCGCATCTTACCATAGATTTTTCAAAATTATGCAATAATCACCGGTCGGTAATGTGTTAAATATCACGTAGTAAATACTCCATTTTACTTAAACGTACAGCGATTCGCAATAATATTCGGGCACTTAAAGAAACGATCACTTTTCTAAGATCAGATCAATCGATTTGAATTTATTCGATGCGTTAGAAGTTTGCTAGTCGACGTGAACAAAATTTGTTGAAAAAATTGCAATCCGTCAGAATCGTGGAAAAAATTTTGAATGTTTCTTTTTACAATTTTTTTTATGTTGGCCTGTATAGAGATAGTGAAACATTCAAAATTTCATGGAAGGTGAAAAATCAACTTTTACCCCGCAATTTTTTCAAAATTTCTTTTCCTTCTCATATAGCGAACTATCTAACTATAAAATATTAAATAATAATCTATTTACTTATACGACACAATTGCAAGAGAATTTCAGTACCACATCAAAGTAATGGAACACTTTCTAATATTTCTAAAATAACAATAAGAAATGCTCTAAAAATGTTCAGTCTCAAATGAGTGTTTGATTTGCTCATTGTGTACATTGTTAAAAAACAAACATATTAGTTTTTATATTAATATTGGATTCATAAATTTCATTCACTTTTATTATTAATGGAAATATTTTCCACATTGAAAATACTTTTTGCCAGGGGCAGTAGCATAAGGGTAGTTTTCTTGTGACGGCTTAAAAAAATCGATTTGCTTGCATCCTCGAATATAATTCAACAAAAACGACATGTATTTGAAAAATCAATTGCCTAAATCTTTCAAAACTTCGCGAATGTATCTGGTATCTGTTCATTGATCAAACTAGAACCAACGACAAATCAATATTTTCACTATTTTTTTTCTCTAAAAGGAGCCATTGTTTTATTTTTCGTTCTAGTTGAAACGATAGCCAGGCTCATGCATATTCCGAATCTTTTCGGTTTTTTTAGACTCGTACAACTGCAACAGTCGCAGTCGAGTCAGCCATGCAGTACGATTTTTTCGAGGCGCTCCCGCTAAACTGATACAACTTCGAATGAAATCAATAGTTTTGCTTTGAAACAGTTTCTAGTATTCCTGAAATACACGTTAATAAGCCCGCAAAGCTTCAAATTTGTATGTTTTATATTATTATTTTAAAAAATCACATGCTCTTTTTCAAAATCTCATTAATCTTTCATTTTTGTTACAGCCGGCCGAACGAAGGGAGAGGGAGGTATGTACATAAACATTTTTATTTTAAATATTATGGACAATATTCTTATGAACACAGTACTTCATAAATGAATGAGTGTTTAAAAGGACATACGCTACAAATTTTCTGAAATAAATTTTTCAATGGAACGAGTGCCAGAGTTTCATGTAGAAATTGCTTTAGGAAAGCTTTTGCCCAACAATGGCGCTAGTGGCAGTTTCGTTGCTAGATAGAACGACTTATTCTTACACGAAATGCAACAACGTCCGCCCTTCTATGCATCATTCAATTTTCGAAAATCGTGGAAGAATTTTTTAAAAGATCCTTAAGGACTGTTATGTAAAAGAAGACTTTTAAGCTTCCTTTTGGTATAGCCGTATTATTGATAATCTCATTAACACTAGGTTTACGGAGCTCTAGAAATACCTATTTCACATTATTTTATAAACATAACAAGCATGTGTCTATCCAAATTTTTGGCCATTTTAAAGTAAATAATTTCTCAGGGAAGCAACTTTACAATCTTAATAATTGCAAACTAAGAATATTAGAGAACTAGTCTATCTAGTCTACCTGAAAGAGTGCAATGTAAATTTGGAAGAGAATTGTTCAATTGCCTATGTGAAAATGAAAACTCTCTGTGTCCCTATGAGCACGTAAATCAAAAAAGTAAAACTGATACACTGTTGTTCATATATTTCAATAGCACAGGCAACTAGAATTTTTTATCTGACGCAAGATTTGAAAAATCGTATTTTGGTCGACTTTTCGAGGAAAATACTCCAGTGCGCGTCGCCAAACATGGATAAATAACAATTTATCGTCACAGTTACGAATAGAGTACGAAATAACGCGTGTACGTGACAGATATTGCTACAGAGAGGATCAGAGACATTGCAGGGACGTGTGCGTTGCGCCAGGGCCGATAGGGTTAAGGTGGAAATTAAAATGCACGAATCCCAGTCTGTGGAGCATGAATGGGAGTCACGCGTGGCTAGGACGCGCGCAGGATGCAAATTATAGGACGATTATGAATTAATACATTAGTATCGGGACGCGGCAGGCAGGCGTCTGGATTGAGTATTGAGCGGTGTTATCGCGTTAGTAGCAAGCGAGCGAGCAAAATAATTAGAACGAGCCGGTGTGTATAAGCCTATTTCTGAGTAGACGGATAACCGTCGCGTCGGGGGACTATTAATCGGCAGCGCAGCCGATGCTTAAGGTGACGGGGCTACGTCGGGGATCCGAGATTGCTAGCGATTCCTTTAGAATTGACCTTAATTCGATGATTAGCGGCGGACGGAGTCGAGTAAATTTTATCGCGAACAACAGCCCAGTAAAACTTCCTGCGTGCCTGTAATTAATTTCATCAAAACTCGGTAATCGTGGCCAATGATGTCGGTAACGATCTGCGGGGATCAACCTCTCTCCTCAAACCTTCGAAACTCATTTATACGTATAGTATGTTCGGTTTAACTGCTTGGCTTATACGCCCTGTGGTGTCCCACGCAACTGAAATTTGTTCATGAAAAGTGGAGGTCACCTTCATTCTTTTAAATGGCATTACATAATTTTTACTACATAATATTATTGCTTATGTCAAGGCGAGTTCAACGGCCTGGTAAACTATGCCCTTAATTTAAAGGAAATTAGATAGGACAACGCCATACTATGCGTTTCTACTATGCGTTACATGATACTGGGGTAAACCATGAGAGGGAAGGTACGAATTAGAGCAGGAGAGAAAGCGTCAAGATTTGTGGAAAAAGTGGAGAGAACGGAGGAAAAAGTGGACAGAACGGAGGGAAGAGTGGAAAGAACGGAGAAAAGAGTGGAAAGAACGGAGAAAAGAGTGGAAAGAACGAAGAAAAGAGTGGAAAGAACGAAGAAAAGAGTGGAAAAAACGGAGGAAAGAGTGGAAAGAACGGAGAAAAGTGTGGAAAGAACGGAGAAAAGTGTGGAAAGAACGGGGAAAAGAGTGGAAAGAACGGAGGAAAGAGTTTTGGGAAAGAAATGCCTGAGGGAAAGAGAAAAGCTGTGGGAGATAACAAGAAATAACAAAGAGAGGACGGAGTATCCGAACAGCAAGGGATACATCGGGAATAGGAAAAGAAACTATAGAAATTATCGAGACTCTGAAGGAGAGGGATAGACAGATTCAGGGACAGTGGCAATACGGTGAAATAATGGCATCCAGGGTCTGTGAGTTTTGGTAAAGGAATGCCTGAGGGAAAGAGAAAAGATGTGTGAGATAACAAGAAATAGCAAAGAGAGGACGGAGTATCTGGACGGCAAGGGATACATCCGAAATAGGAAAAGAAATTGTAGAAATTATCGAGACTCTGAAGTAGAGGGATAGACAAATTCAGGGACAGTGGCAATACGGTAAAATAATGGCATCTAGGTTCTGCGATAGATATAAATATATATACGAAGTAAGGGTACCAAGGTACCTACAGGAGAAAGGGGAGAGACAGCTACACCTGGGGAAGCTAAAGCATCTGACAGAGAACTGTGAAAGTGTGGAGAGAATAAATATAAGTATAGAAAAGATAGTACAAGATATAAGAGTGGGAGAAATAGAAATTGTGAAAGACTGGCTCAGGAGTATCGAGAGAGAAAGAAAAATAAATAATCAAAAGAAGAGAGGGAGAGGCAATATTAGATGTAGGACATTAGGATAGATTAACAGTGATTATAGACAATAAGGAATATGGCATGAGATATGGATGGTTGGGTGGAAGAATGGATGGAGGGATGGGTGACATAGAGAAAAAACTGTGAACCGAATAAATATAAGTATAGAAAAGATAGTACAAGATGAAAGACAGGGAGAAATAAAAATTTTGAAAGAGTATACTCAGGAGTATCGAAAGAAAGAGGAAAGAAATAATCAAAAGAGAAAATAACTATGAACTGAGTAAATATAAATGTGTTTTGATTATCGATCGTAAGATTGTTAATAACAAGATGTAAAAAATGATCTCGGCGCAAAGGTTCGATCAGAGATATACATTAAAGCAATTTTGCAAGTTTGATTAAACTTTCAACGTTTCGATCCCAATATGGATCCTTTTCAAGAAAGAAGAAAAAACTGCGTCTGTAAATTTCAAATAGAGGTTTCAGTATTAATATGCTGAACAAACGGATTCAATTACATAATTAGAATATAGAAGTAAATTTACCAACCTGCTTTAGAAAAAAATTAAAGACAAAATAACATATATAAACATGTGTTTCTATACAACACTGTTTCTTAACAACATTGTTTCTATGCCAGTGCACAAGTCACTGCGGTACAAACACGAAGCGAATAGAGCCAAGAAAAACAAGTAAATATAAGTAATATGAGTAATATGTATAATATGAGTAAATATAAGTACAGAAAAGATAGAACAAGATAAAAGAGTGGGAGAAATAGATATTGTGAAAGACTGGCTCGGGAGTATCGAGAGAAAAAGGAAAGAAATAATCGAAAGGAGAGAGGGAGAGGCAATATTAGATGTAAGACATTAGGATAGATTAACAGCGATTATAGACAATAAGGCATAGGGTATGGCACGGGATATGGACGGCTGGGTGGAAGAATGGATGAATGAATGGATGGGTGACGTAGAGAAATAAACTGTAAACCAAGTCCAATTTCTTGGCCGCGAGGCCAAAATAAATACTAGTAAAGCAGGCTCGTGTCGTTAATATTTCTTTCGAGAGATCAATATCTTGACCAATACCAACAACTCGAGACTGCCTTCCTGTTGAAACCTCACTATTAAGATCATGACGAGGTCACAGTATACTAGGTCGTTGAACTCGTCTTGGCATAAATCATAATATTCATCGACAATTTCCCAACACTGTAAATGAATACGTATCTTTCGTTTTTTGTATCGCATTATTTCGAAATCGTGTAAAGAGGAAGTTTGTACATGGTTTTTGTAAAGAAATAGCCCGAAGGTTAATGAATACCTTTGCGACCACGCATGTTTGCTACCCGGAAACAGATAATTAGATTAATTATAACGGCAAATAATAATAATGTTTCACCGTCGAAGTTACCCGTTGCTCAAGCAGGATGTACTTGCCAGCGAGAGGCGATCAGCAGTGAACTGATTGAAGGTTGACGGTGGTCGAGACGAGGGGGAAAAAAAAAGTGTTGCCTAATTAACGGGAGCGGCAGCGTCGTCGCCGCTAATCGGTAGGCGGACTCGCGCCTCAACCGCTAAATGAGATTACTTATTAACAGCGGAACGATTTGCGCCGGCTGCCAACGAGTGAGTAAAGAGGGTGACGGTCTCGTTTGTTCGTTCGTTCGTTCGTTCGTTCGTTCGTTTGATAACGTAATTGTCGCCGCACTCCGTGACGAGAACGGACGAAACGCTGTCAACCTATCGGCACTACAACTCGCAAGCGTTTCCGATCAAGAAAACTGATAAAGAAAAGAAGGACAGTAGTGGTTAAAGAGTGTAGCCGGATAAAAGGGTCGAAAGTGTCCCTATACCAAATTCAATTTGCAATGGGCCATTCGATGACTCGTCCAAAGAAAATGTTGCGTGCCAATTTTCAAACCTATATGTCGGCATGGGGAGTAGTAATGGAGTGACAAAGAAAATCAGGTTTTCTCGTAATTTCTCTTATCCTCTTGAATTGAAAATTCTGAAAAAAAATCAGCCATATTTTAGTTATTAGAATGCACGTTTATGAATTTTTTCAGAATTTTCAGCTTCGAAGCCATGAGGGTAAAATAGCCTTTGACCGAAGCATAAATGGAACAGTCTTTTCAGGTGGTATCTGATTATGAAAATAGTTCAATTTGCAGTATTTTCTCTTAAGCCATTTGAAATTTTCCCCAGGCCTGAAAAGCGACTGGCTTGCGAGGGTTAATTAAAAGTTCAGATAGATGCAAGTTTCCCGGTGAGCGATCGCGATAGGTGGGGCCACGATGAACGTTGCCACTTTGTTCGGACGATTCTTGTCCCGATAAAAAGTTGTAGTAACGTCGGCCGAGCCTGGTAATGCGTGAATTTATGATTGTCCCATTATTTGTGGTCGACGCTTGTCCCTCCCCGCCACGCGTGACCTCCATGCTGAAGCGGGGGAGCCAGATCCGTGCATTTCAATTTCCACCTTGAATCGCGTTCTCTCCTGCTCGCCAAAATAGATCCGCTTGTTTCTCTCCAGCCGTGTGTATTTTAGGACGGGAGAGCAGCCCGGATACGAAATTGCATGTCGCCAAGCTGGAGCTGCTCGCGGCTGAAGCTGTAGGAAGCTTACGTTAATGTGACCACCATGTTTATGCACCCGGCTACCATTGCTTATCGCGGCCAAGAATAATTATTCACGGAGCAGTATTTCTGCACGGAATTAATGGAATTTCGACTTCTCGCGATTTCGTCACCTCACGCGGGACCACGTCGTCTACAGATTTAAGGAATTTGTGAACGGGTACTAGGAAGACTCGATCTAGGCAGTGACCTAGGGGAAAGTGGAGGCAGTCGAGAAAAATTACTAGAGGCCACCTTAGACCGAAAGTAAAGATGACACACAACGAAAATATAAAATACACTGTATACAACATTTTTTCGGATTTTGAATGTTCTTAAACATGTTTGCCTAATCCGAAAATCTGAGAAAAATGCACATCGATGATCATT
The DNA here is from genome assembly GCA_028455805.1 of Lasioglossum figueresi. Taxonomy (NCBI): domain Eukaryota; kingdom Metazoa; phylum Arthropoda; class Insecta; order Hymenoptera; family Halictidae; genus Lasioglossum; species Lasioglossum figueresi. The sequence goes on along the minus strand of CM052190.1, from coordinate 10,521,942 downwards.
AGACTCCGGATTTTATGCATTTATTACAAAAATGAGTAGATGAAATTTAAAACAGTGAAAAGATTGGAACAGTTTAAGAGGATTAATATATTTTGACTACACTGAAATTATTAGTGAAAGATATAAATTTTTATTTACCTCCTGCGTCTTGCAATTGATGTAGAAACTTTTTATTTTGCACAATGAAACTATCATAACAATATAAATAAATCACCAATTTTGAGTTTCTGAAATTTAAAAAAAATTAGTTTTGCTGTTAAAAATTCGGAAAAAAGTCACAGTTATCCGAGCCATTGGGTAGAATGTTTATGAATTTTTGTTCAGCAGAACAGAAGAAATAATCCATTAAACCGTGCTGACTCTATAACTACCCTTGTAGTAGGAGTACCGATATGGAACTTGCCACAGAGGGTTTTCTTTGAGGGCCCTTTATCGAATGATATGAAAAAAAAATCAACTTGGTTTGAGGTACATTTAACAACCTTATCCTTTTGGTGAAATTGTACAATCTGGAAACGTTTCTTCTAATAATGAATAATACGGGAGATAATTGTGTGGATGGATGAAAGTGGGACACCCTGTATATATGTTACCCAGTCCCGTGGTGATCATCCCGTGCAATATTATTACCGCGAGGCTGTCCTGTTCAGGAGGATATCAATTACACAGCTCATTGCAGCTATCGCGGAGAGATGCACAGAGAAAGAGACCGTGAAAGTGAGAAACTGATCGTAACAAGACTGTGGCAAGGTGGTCTTCATACTCGAGTAATTCGGTTCTCGCGCAATTCCCTCTGCGACCAGTCATTCCAATTTCCACTTGCAACATTGTTAGATCGAGCGACGCTCGTTGCCATAGCAATCTGCATTGAAAAATAAAAATTTTGACTTTGAAACGAACTCCGGTTGAATTCTACTCGCGTAATTTGCTGGGTAATATGATACAGTAGGGCTTAGATTAACCGGATCCCGATTATATACAAATATGCGTTTAAATATGATTATTAGACTGCGGATGTTTATACAATTTTCAATTTTTGTAGACAAATTAGAAGAAAGTGGTACCAAATAATATCCTATTCTGATTGGTAATCACATTTGTTGGTCGAAAATATATAAAAATCGTACCAAACTTTGTCGAATTTGATACTCCAGCGTTTTTTTGAAAATTTGTATAAACCATAAGCGCATAAAGATCCGCAGTCTAATGATTATATTATGAAGGGAAATAAATTTTCAAAAATAAAAAATTTATTTTGGAATATAATTTACATTTTAATTATTTCCCCGGGTCTCGATTATTATTTATCCATCGGCCCTTAATTCGTCCGGGCTGTTTGTCTCCCGATCAAGCCGATTAATCGAGGTCCTAGTGTAATTAAAACTGGATTCTCTTATCAATTTTTGTTAAAATTTGGGTTTTATATTGCAGAATTTATTAATAGATTATTAACAACAAAGTTAACAACAAAGTTGGATATATCTGTTCAGATCATTCAATATACATATTTTTTATGTGGTCCTTGGATAAATAGTACGTTTTATTTTTATGTATACCGATCAATAAGGTTTTTATAGCATTTGAAACCTGTTGGAATCCTTGACGAGGAAGCATGTGTTGCATTTCATTCTAATTTCCATAAATTAATACGGAAAGACTGGAATTCCATGAATCGTTGTCATCTGTTCTCAATATTTCTATGTACGCAGCTCATACATGCCTTATCGATAAAAACGCGCAAATGTCCAACTTAATAGACAGTTGAACCAATTACTGCTACAAAAAGAGCAATATCCTGTGTTAAGACATTCTGATTAGCATATTTAAAAAGAGAACAGGAAACGAAACCTTTTTCGATGGTTTCTTCGCGAGCTAGCGAGAAACATCGTTGAGATTAAAATTTTTTTTAAATATTTCTAATGGTTCACAAAAACCGAGAACAAAGAAATTCACTGTAATATTAATAAAAAATGAATTATATGAACTTATTAAGAGACTGAATAAAAATACTTTTAAAAATACTTTGTGTTTTGACGCGAGCTCAAAACAGTTTGTCCAAATCGTTGCTGCAGTACGAGCAGCTCGACTATTTTGTAAGAAAGAGAAAAATGGAAATACAGAATTATTCCTCAGGATTCTGACAAAGGTTATCTCCAAAATTGTCCCCAATTTCATCGTATAGCAAGGAAAACTTGCAGAAGAATTCTATGGGTTTTCCACACCCAAAGTGGCTTACCCCTGAAATCCTCGACTGTTCTTTCTCGGAAATGTGATTTCAATGCTTGAAGTTTACACGAGGAGCTAGGAAGAATCGTTGGCGTGAGCCAACGAAAATTGGTAAGAGGAATCGTGGAACACTGATGGAAAGAGTTGGAGGAGAATTTCTGTGAGAAGGACTATCCAGAATTAGTGGGTGGAGCTAGATTGAAGTGGTGAAAGATGAGAAGCGGTTGCAGGAAGTTCAATCAATTATATGACATCGATAATCATAATTTAGCTACCGTGCCTCCATTGTATGAACATTCTATTATATGAACCAATACAATGCTGTGTATAAGTGAGTATACACGTAAATATACCAGGTGTTCATGCATTTACTTTTGTACGATGAAATTCAACCACTAGACATGAATCTGAAGTAAGAGAAATTAAGATCCTTAATATATTAGCTTCCTCGATATATTATTTTCATCATATTAAAATTAATAAATGAAGAAATAAAATTCTATTCAGAGCTCCAGCTTCTTGCAATTAACGTAGATCATTTTTATTTTATACAAAGATCCACGGGTTTACTAATCACAATGAGTTGGTATGAAATTGGCACAGTATTTGGATCACGATGTTGCCGAAACGGAAGCAAATATTATCAACAATTTAATAAAAAATGTTATATAATTAAGAAACTTGAACGGGGGGAATGAGCAACAAATCTAGTACGGAAATATGGTGTTGCAAAATCAATCGTCACCAGCATAAAAAATCGGAAGCATGCTGCTGAAAAATATTTATTGTTAGAGTAAATTGAAACAACTTAAAGTCAAAAGACAAACTTCTGTCCTTCCTTGGAAAATATTTAATTGTCCGGTAAGGAAACCTTCGACGTTCATGGTCTTGGACCACCGTTGCTCCTCCAAGAACTATGAATTGTGTTAGCCCTACCTTCTCCCCTTTTCGATGGCGCATGTGCAATACTGTCCTCAGCAACGCTTGGTCGAGTAATATACCTATACCACACCGTAAACGGACAATGTTCCGTACGTGTATGCACGCGAGTTTGCCCTCTGTAACGGTGTCATTAATAATACTCGAGAACAGGAGGATGCATTGGCAGCAAGCGAGACTGAGAGCCAGCAACGAGACACGTTGGCGAGGGGCACAGACGTATCTACTGTTCTGCTGCATCATGCTAATGCTCCACTTTGCATACACTGTCTGTGTTAGCATTGTTAGTGCCTGCCCATCCATTTTGCTAATCCAGAAATGCCGAATGAATGGGATTTTTATGAAATTATTTTAACCCCTGTATACGCGTACGTTCCTCAGGGTGGAAAATCATCCATTTACTATTCACACAAACTGTAGAATGATTACTGCCCTCTGATGTCCCTGTGTGAAACATTCCGAAGATTTGAAGAATTTGAAGTGACGAAGATTTTAACAAAGTCTAACAAATACGAATGGCATGCCTTACTTTTCAGATGAAATAAAATTTGTGTCGCTTGTAATCAATGTTGAAGAAAAAACTATAAATTTTCTCTTCTATTCTACGACATTTTTCGGGATAAAGACGTTCTAAACACTGTAACTGTAAAGGAAATGGTATGGCAAGGGGTTACAATATATGACACCAGAAAGTAAACATCTTTTGCTGATTTAAAGTGTTAAGCAAAAATATACAGAGTGGTCCATTTATCTTGAGACAGTCAATTATTACGGAAACCAGCAGAAATATGAAAAAATGTTTTATATAAAATATTCTTCATACGAAGGGGCACATTTAATGGCGCCGTGCACATTTTCCCATAATGGCCCTTTAAAGGGTCAGATGAAGGGCAACTTCATTTTTTCAAATGGAAATCCATATTTTTTATTTTATATTCTTATTCTACATCGAAAAATAATAATATTTCGTATAAAACATTTTTTAACGATACCATGATGAATGTTGCAAAGCTTGCATAATGACATACAACATGTATTGTGAATCTTCATCTAGCAGGCGGCAATAAGTTGTACGTACTTTATCAGATAATTTATTACCACCTACGCCACCGCTTACTAGATTTTTATGACTTCAGATACTTTTCTCAATATTTTTTCAATTTGTAAGTTATGCGATACTATGTTCGCAAAAAGCTGTTCTGAGAAATCCGGATCTAAAGCTTCAGCTACAGTTTCAGGATGTGTATCAAATAATTACCATTGATCGGCAATTCCGGGACCGTACATGATAATACAAACTATATAATGCCACTCGAGAGGACTATGTGTATAACGTAAGGGCATGGGGCAGATAACCATATGGTATGATGATGCACTGATCGGCCTTTGCCACGAGGGGCAACCACTCCGATTTGTACGCACTCGAGTAGCCTATTAATTTCCGTACTACATACTAGAAACTTTCGAATTCAGCCGCGATGCTTTGGGAGCGTGTTTCTCATGAAACATATTAGTGTAACAATACGGGATACCTCAACCTTCTAGTCTGTGATTTTTCAAGCCTGCACACTTACGAAGACCGTAAAAATAAAGAAATGAAATTGAACCAACAATAAATTTCATAGTACCAACAATAAATAGGGTACACCACCGTGAATAGTTGGACACGATAAAGTGAAAGAATTTTTGTTTAAACAGTTGTCTTATTATTGGGTTGGCAAGAAAGTAATTTCGGTATTTTAACCTCTCAACTGCGGAATTTAGTTTTATTAATCCCCCACAGAGTGTGGAATTAAAATCAAACAATGTCAAGTATACACATCGAACGCAGGGCAAATGGTCCTATTATTTTACGAAAAGCGAGGAAGGATTACATTTATATTTGTCAAAAAATTAACAATTCATTCTTGAAAAGGTTATTGTTATTGCACCGCAATAGAGATTTGGATTAACGTGTATACACGTCGAAAGCAGTTACCTGGTTAAGGTGAATTGATGTGTGTGCGATGACGTGAAAACGCATTTGGATCAATTTTTTGCCGATGAGGATTAGAAGTTTTGCGAGCGCGGAATTGTGAAGCTACCAGAAAGATGCCAAAGAACATCGAACAAAATGGAAAATATTCTATCGATTAAAGTTCATTGCTTGGATAAAAAAAATTGGGTTTTATTTCATCTCAAAATACCGAGATTAAAATCTTATCAACCCAATACAATTTCGTGTCTGACTCGTGATGAACGATTTTAATAAAAATGTATGAAAATAATTTCCTATAACCGAAATAAAATTCTATTTTGGTTTTGTTAATGCACAGCTATTGGAGAACATATAGGCATACAATAGATATAAGTTTTCTCCTTTTATAGGAAATTACGATCTAAAAAGAAGTTCTAATCACTGAAACCGTAAAATAAATCGTAAGGCAAGGGATTAATTAAGAAGAGATGAACAGTTGGATGAACAAAAATGACGAATTACTGGAGATTCTCCAGTTAACAAATAATTAAATAGATATTAGGTTGGCAACTAAATTCGCGACCTTTTGTTTCGTAATTCTTTTATTGTATCATTGTAACCTCATTCAGCGACCATTCCTTTTGAACTGTGTATTATTGGAAAGCTCTGAATTTTGCGATTAATTTGATATAAAATACTCGTGCTTAAAATATATATATATATATAAATGACTTTGTTTAAGAAAATGTGGAGGTCGCGAACTTAGTTGCTAACCTAATACAAATAAATAAAACAAATATATCCGAGTGAATATTCAATAAAATCAGAGACGACAAGCAAATGGATTACAATATTTACCACAAATTTTAAAAAAAAATGAACACGGCGAGATTTCATATCATGCAAAAGTTGAGAACAATTGGAGTCAATGATTGATACAAACGATACCCCGTTTGGAATCGGTCGAAATGCTTATGCAACTGTTACAGTAAGTCCAGAATGATTATGTACTTTGTTCATTGATCCAGCTCGCGCAATATGCGTATGATGTTCGCATCTTGCGATTAACGTATGTATCTATCTGCAACGACTCGCGATTCGAAACACGTATGTATGTAGCATCGCCATCCAAGCGACAGCAAATCGGTCGCTCGTTTGCGCAACGTGACACAAAAATCAATTGAGCAATTTAAATCGGCGTGCCTGAGGCGCGCATACAAAACAATCTGCAACATGACTAATTACTATTGACTTTTTAACGACTAAACCGTTCGAACAAGTGAAGCCACTGATAATTCCATGGAAAAGATTCGTCGCACCGATTGCAACGATCTTGTCACCGGACTGCTGATCTTTAAACGTATTTACACATGTTAATAATACAAAGACTGCATGTATGGTAACAAACAATAATGTACGGTAACAAACAATAATGTACGGTAACAAACAATAATGTACGGTAACAAACAATAACGTATGGTAACAAACAATAATGTCTGGTAACAAACATCTCTATAGTTACTGTAATCAAATTTTCTAGTTGATAAATTGAACTTGATTCTCATCCTGCTTCATGAAACTTAGAATTTGCGTAAATATCCGCAGTCTATTATTTTATTATTCATTGTTCAGAACAATTGACTAAATCTGTCTTAGATCTAACAATAAATCAAATTTAATTTCATCGATATGCACGAAAGTATTTGTAATAATATGTATTAAATGTTTAGAGGTTGTACGAATTAATAATTTGCATCACACACCGAAAGCAATAATTTCTTTTAATAAATAAAGAAGAAGTAGGTACTGTTTAATATTTATAATGTGTTGTGGTTAATAGAATAGAAAACGGTAGGAAACTGATCCATAACTTAGGTAACCAGAAATTTTTGCCTCTTTCCTATGTAATCCTGTAGATTTGATCGAGAAAATATCAAAATCGATGGGTTTTTTTTACTAAAATCTAAATGCAATAAAGACAAACAGCCGAATACGAAGATAGCCGAAAACAAATTCGTCCCGCGGGATTATGCCGCATCAGATAATAATGAGAACGCGATGTCAGCGATGATTTCGAATAGACTCGGACGAGTTTAACTTCTGGTAATAACAGAATTTATGTCATTGAATAACATAGCATGTCGAACATAGCATAAAATCAAGTCGAATTAAATGATAATATAACAAACGGTACTAGACTGCGGATAGCAATATACGTAGCATAATTGAGAGTAAACCTAATTTCAGTTTGATACGTTGCTGATAACGGTTGTATTGCAACATTTAATTGAAGTAAAGCTGCCCTGAATCACTGATACAGTTTAATAACGGCTGGCAACTATAATCGAATGGATTTAACAGTGAACAAAGCGATGGTCGCTGAGAGATACGAATATGGTAGCATAGGGAATGGTGTTGGAAATAATTTCACACAAACGTAATACAAACAAACAGAAAAGATTTATCCAAATTACTAGTTATAAAATATTAACACTAGGTTTACGGGACCCGTTAAAATAACGGGTTCTAATATTCTCAATTTGCGATTATTAATATTGTAAAGAATTCCCTGAGGAATTATTTACCAAATTTATTTCTTTAGGTATATACTATTGGAAAAATGGCCAAAAATTTGGATAGACACATTCTTGTTATGTTTATAAAATAATGTGAAATAGTTATTTCCAGAACTCCGTAAACCTAGTGTTGAAGACACAATTTTTATTATGTTCGAATGATATTGATTGTTGTTTTGTTGTTTTCTGAAAGACTTAACTCTACGTGTGGTCTCCGGTTTAGCCAGGGACACAGATAATGGAAAATTATGTTCGGCCACTTTCGTTGTGCTAACAGGTGGTCTCGTGAATTGGAGCTCAAAGAAACAGAAATCGGTCGCTTTATCGACTAGGGAACCTAAATACATAACACTCTTAGAAGTCGCCGAAGAAATATTGCTTACAAATATGAAATCTAAAATTTCCTACAGGTAATACCGTAATAATCAAAATAAAAACAAGCATACGTAAGTATGCTTACACACTTAGTCACAGAATTGAGTATGTCTACGAATCGAAACCACGTTTACTGAGGAAAATAAGAATTAATGATGAGCTATATTATGCAATTGTACCTAACCGCTTATATAAAATAACATTAACCGCGAAGAAAAACAAGAGAACTGGAAGCACAACAAATCAACGAAGCAATCAAACATGATTGATGTGATAAATTACCGAATGTAAAGTAGATTTCCGATGGCAATAGCTTTTTTCGAGCGAATACATCACGAAGAGTAAACATTTCAAATTGTAGAATTTCTACAGTGAGACAACATAATTTTTCACTGCGAGGACACTTCATCAAGGTTTAGAAATTCTCATTAAAATCGACATTTTCGGTATGGATGACTTTCTATGTAAGTACGAGCAATTTGCATCTCATCAAATTATGATAATTACTATCAGCTAATAGCAATCAACTCTTTGATCACAGAACGGTCGCAAATTTAAGCAATTTGTATCGTAACCTCATTACATCCTACACTCCTTTCGAGGTCTCTTTCACAGTGAAATGTTCGACATCGTCATTCAGGTATAAAATAATAATTACTAATTAATTCGATGTTATTAATTGTGTACAATATCTCGAGACAGATATAGCATCTACACTCTGTTGTTTCTACATATAATAGAATCATTTTTCCACTAATCATACGTATTTAAAGACCACCAGCTCTTCGAATAAAACTCATTTTGAAACTAAATATATAATTAGACTGCGGATCTTTACGCAAAATAAAAATGTTCTGCATTGATTGTGGGAAGCAGGAATAAAATAAAAATTAATTCCATTCCTGAATGACTTTGTTACATTAAAAACAACATTACGATATTCTTAAATTTTTCTAATTCTTTACTGTTTCGTATTTCACCCAACCAATTTCTTCACAAATCTATAAAGATCCGCAGTTTATACGAAATGAATAATTATACAGAGTATCTTCATGCGAAATAAAAATTTTCTACCTGAATTGCAATAAACTGGAGTCAAATAGAAGTTTATTTTCTTTCTTAATATGTTTAATAGGTTGAAAATAATATAACGGTAAGTCTTCTAATATTTTTACTGTTTTAAATTACACCTTCTCATTGCGGTCATAAATACGAGGTGTGATCAAAAAGTAAGGTGACTTTTTATTTTTATCAAAAAATATTGATTTATTCATCGATACTTATGTTGTCCCCTTCAAAGTAATCCCCCTCAGATATAATACACTTGTGCCAGCGCTTTTTCCAATCCTCGAAGCACTTCTGATAAGCACTTTTTGGTATAGCTTTGAGCTCTTCCAGCGATGCAGTCTTTATCTCCTCGATCGTTGCGAATCTCCGTCCTTTCATGGGTCTCTTCAGTTTTGGGAACAGGAAAAAGTCGCAGGGGGCCAGATCCGGCGAATATGGTGGCTGAGGCATGATTGTGGTGTTGTTTCTGGCCAAAAAATTACTCGCAAGCAACGATGCGTGAGCAGGTGCATTATCGTGATGCAAAATCCATGAATTGTGTTTTCAAAATTTCGGGCGTTTTTTTCAAGGTAATACTCTTTATTAACCGTAAGACCTTGCGATAAGAACTCCTGATGTACTACGCCATTATAATCGAAGAAAATAGTGAGCAAAACCATGACCTTCGATCGAACCTGGCGTGCTTTTTTCGGTCTTGGCTCTTCTGGGGACTTCCATTGGGACGATTGTACTTTGGTTTCGACGTCATAACCATATACCCATGATTCGTCACCAGTTATGACCCTTTTGAGCAAATCAGGGTCATCATTGACGTCATTCAACAGCTCCTGAGCGATGGTCATGCGACGTTTCTTCTGGTCAAAATTAAGCAGTTTCGTAACAAACTTCGCCGAACACGCAAAACACTTCTAACCTTTATGCTTCTCACAAACAAACAAAAAATGCTATATAGCTGAAACTGTGAACGTATGTTCGGGACGAGCGTATCAGCATAAGAAAAAAAAGAAAACGAAAATCGACTGTAGGTATCCCGCGAAATTCAAAAAGTCTCCTTACTGTTTGATCGCACCTCGTACATAGAATCCGCTGTCTATTAATAACAAAAATCTTACTAAAAATAGTATTTACACAGTTTACCCAGAATTTCTGAAACATAGTGTTTACTTTCCTTATACCTAATACTCAGAAGCACTCGCTTACTTTTATGCATACGACCGAATGCGATCTGGTTAAGAGAAGACTTGTTATTATTGCTCATAAAAAGCCATTGCCTTTCCCAGTATCCGCGCACAGATAAACTAACTGTGAACACGTCGTACAGTACCCATTAAACCTGTTCCGTCAACCTCACGACTGATCCTGCATTTGCATAAAACATGGAAACTTCACCGACGCATATCATCATAGATAAACGATCTTACGCAAGAATTTGTCGAAATTCGTCGGATAGAATTCCTGTACAAGTTTATAGTTAATTCGACGAATAGATTCGTTCGGATTTCCCCAGTATGACATCATCGTCGCGTGTCGCCTTTCCAGAAACGATCCAACGCCTCCGATTATGCTTGGAGATACAATCGGAAACAAAAAGATAAAGCACCCTACTCATTTATTAATTTCTGTGTCGTAGACAACATAAACGAAATGTCTTGAGTATACGTCGCTTTACACTACTTTCGTTTATTTTATTTACATTTTTATCTAGAAAACTGTAAACTTACAAGGCAAACTAACGGGACAAAATTATAGGACGTTTAACAATTGGAATATACGAAAAGAATCTTCCAGTTTTGTTGAATTCTCAGCATAATTGTTAATGAGTATTCAATATTATTTTTTAGCACGAAAATTATACGTTTAGGCAGAGATTTATATATTGGGTTGGCAAGAAAGTAATTTCGTCGCAGCTTTGTGAAAATATCCAATAACTTTATTAAGCTACCAGAAAGATGGCGAAAGAACATCGAAGAAATGGAAAATATATGATCGATTAAAGTTGATTGCTTAAAGAAATTTTTATTTCACCTTAAAATACCGAAATTACT